>CANXYI011413975.1:0-11316 GCA_948208565.1 Hura crepitans | reverse complement strand
AAAGGTTCAATATTCCTTGGTAGAGTACATAGATATCAAAAGGTTATGTTTCAATTCCTTTGAACTATTACACTATTCGAGGCTTAAAAAGGAAAGTCTTCTGTAAGATAGAGATGACTAGTCTAGTTGCTCGAAGGAAAGCTATGGAACCAATTGGTTTGATAACCATAGTTATATAAAGAACAGGTTGTGTATTAGTACCTAAACCTAGTTATGCTACTTAGCAGCCAAAGTCAGGAGTGATTGACTAATAGCGGGTAGAAGAAACCCTGTCTTGGTACTATGAGAAGTAGTACATAAAGGAGACTTGCTAGATTTCCAAAGTATGTTAAGGAGAATATTTCTAATAACACATATGTAGAATATGATAGATTTTTAGGATTGAATATAAAATCAAGGATATAGATAGCTAAACCTCGGAAAGAGGGATTTGGCAGTATCAATACTAGTTACGAGAGGTAAGAAAGATATGGTACTAATAAGAAGAGACCTCTTTTAGTGAAAAAGGTAAAGCACTATGGGATAACCCAGTGCAGTATCAAATTGGTAAGGCAAGGAGAGAGGGTCAGTTATAGGCATAATTTCAGTCTAGGTCTTAGTACCAGAGAGGGTACCGAGGATAGAAGTTGACACAGACCTAGAGATTAGGGCAGGCTCCTATTGGTAGACTTTGATTACATTCTCGAGTTAAAAGTACTTTGTGTACAAAAGATGATAGGAGTGGACCTCCCATGTGTGGTTGTTCTCAGAAAAGGAACAGGGAGTAGTGCAGATGAGGCTAGTAGAAAGAATGTCTCTAATGTGTTGTTAGAGGCCACCATAGAAAGAGTGTCCTTGAGGACAGATAAGGGGTGCTCAAACACAGATACCAATGTTACACCACAAAGTAGGGGTCAAAAATAGACTAAAAGAGAGTAGTCCAGTGTTAGTTAGGGTGCTAGAATTAAGGCTTGTGCTTCAGCTAGGCAGTGTATAGTGAGACTGAAAAATGGCTACAACACCAGATTATATGACTAGTATTTTGTTATTTAATGTTTTAGTCTTGGCTTTCAAAGACCCTTATTTAATTCCCTTATATTTATGTATTACACTAGTATAGAATAAACAAATAGGGCCTGAGCAAGTTGATGCAGACATTAGAGTTAACAACCCTATGGGGTAGTGTGTGATGGTGAACGAGGTGTATAAAAAAATTCCTCTGGTGATTTAAGGGCATGGATTGTTGTTGGTTTAACTAAGTTGTATTTTAATAATTGAGGTACTTTAAGGATGGATTAGTTTATTAAGTATTAGGCTATGACTAAGGGTAACCATAGGATGTTGACCCTTATGACTGTACAAAGACTTTTAGAGACAGTGGATGATGAAAGAAATCCGTGGGACAATTTTATCTTTGTTATCAAGATATAATAACTCCTTCGAGAAGAGAGAGGAATGTTCAACCTAAGGTATTGATCTGATTGATTTACTCCTAATTTAGCATGTCTACCAATTAAAGCTCAACTCTCTAATATATTCTTATTGAGCTACCAGGGTTAGCATTTTAAAGAAAAATGGATTCTAAAGTGGAGGTGTATCCTAGTATTGCTCCAATGGTTATAGTTCTTTAAAGGAGGGCATCTATTAAAATAAAAGCACTGAGAGTATAGCTATAAGAGCTATGTGATAAGGGTTTTATCAAACCCAATATAATTTCCCAGTAAGTGTTTAAGCTATCTATGTGAAAGAAAGACAGGTCACTCAAGTTGTGCATTGCCTTAAAGGTACATGAGCAGAATGATTGTGTAAGATCAATATCCCCTATTTTGGTATCTTTTTTTATCTTTGAGAGAGGATGGTCTTCTTTGATTTACAGATGATATGAGATCTAGATATTAACAGCTAAGGATTTAAGGAAGCTGATATTACCAAGATCGCTTTTAGGACCTATTATGGACATTGTGAGTCTTTGGTGATGTCATCGAGGCTCACTAATGCCTTAGCAATTTTATGGATTGCAATAGGCAAAGCTTTTGATTTTATATCGACCGGTGGTAATGGTGTTCCTAGATAATTTTTTTGGTGTATTATAAGAACCAAAAAAAGTATGAATAGCATTTAAGGGTTGTGATACAGTCCTTGAAAGAAGATGGTTGTGTGTGCCTAACCCAATAATTGTGCATTGGGCGACTAAAGTTTTTCTTTGGACCACTTAGTTTCAATAGAGAGAGTCAAAATTGACCTCAGTAAAGGTAAAAAAGTGTTAGAATTGAAGCCCTTTGTGAATGTAACTAAGATGAGAATTTTTTTTTTGGGCTTAGTTGATGTTACAAAGGGCTTGTAAGAGGACATCCATTATTGTTACTCTTTTGACTTGACTAATTAGAAAGAATGTAAGAATTGTGGTGGATGCTCAATGTTAAGAGAGTTTTGCTAAGTTGAAATAGAGGTTGACAGAGGCTAATATCCTAATTCAAGTTGAACAGGGTAAGGACTTTGTTATGTATAAGGATGCTTCACTAAATAACTTGTTAGGTGGTAATGTTAGATGGAAGGGTACTCATTTATGCATTAAGATCGTTGAAGCCATGAGAGAAGGATTATCCTACCCCTGATTTATGGCTAGTTATCATTATGGTTGCTTGGAAATATATGATGGCACTATCAGTATAAAGAGGATTACTATATACTTATAGATCATTAGAGCTTGAAATATTTCTTTACTAAGGAAAAGGGACCTAAGATAGAGAAGTTGGATAGAGTTGATTCAAGATTTTGATTGTCTAATTGACTACCTACCAATGCAATTTAATGTGATGGCAAATGCTAAGCATAGGGATCTATGGTGATCTTAAGAGATTGAGAATGTCAGGTTACAAGTTACTTCAAAAGAGGCAGTTGTGGCTGAATTGTAAGTAAAGTAATATTTTAGATAGCAAATCAAAGATAATCAGGTGAGGGATAAGTAGATGGTTTAGATAATTAACAAAGCTAAAGAGGAGAAGACAATAGGGTCTTAGTTGATAGTAAGTGAGTAGTGGACTTATCATAACATATTATGTACATTTTATGCAGAGGATCTGGGCTATAGATGTTTAAGGAAATATATGAGTCTCCTTGTTTCATACATTTTGGGAGGAAAAATCTGAGCTTGGGAATTTTATTTCTTGATGCCTTAGTATGGAAAAAATTGTGGTAAAGTATGATATTAAGTATTTGATATGCCAGTAGGTAAAAGCTAGGCATTAGAATCCTTCTAAAATGTTGTATCCTATAGCTATATCAAAGTTATAATGAGAAAAGCTAACTCTGTGTTTTATGATGGGTTACTATTAATCAAAGGTATATGGAATGTTGCATGGATAGTTGTTGACAAATGGTCAGGATAGTTTAAGTTATTCGGTTAGGATGGGTTAATTTGTAAATAGGTTGGCTAGACTATATAGTGATGAGACCATCAAATTTCATGTTGTGCTAGTGACTATCATATGGATAGAGATCTTTATTTTACTTCTAGATTTTTGGAAGAAGCTACCAATAGCTTTATGCACCAAACTAGTTCATCACCTAGTTTATTATTTTTAGTTTAATGGACAGTCAAAGAGGGTGATATAGATGTTTGATTATATGTTGTGAGATGGTATTAGCAAGCCTATGGTTAACTGATATATGCTATGTGCATATGTTCTTGGTAGAGATTGCCTATGATAGCAGTGACCAGCTTAGTTTGGGAATGGACTCATATAAGGCATTTTATGGTAGGTGATGTAGGATTCCTTTGTGTTGGAATGAGGTGGAGAGAGAAAATCTCCAATGTAGATGATTAAAGAGACTGAAGAAAGAGTGAAATTACTTAAGAAAAAGATTGGAAATAGTGTGGTTAGATAAGAATCATATGCTGACTTGAAATAGGAAACTACTAAATGTTCAATTAGAGAAAAAGTGTCCTGGAGGTTTTTCTAAGGAAATAGGTGCAAAGGTCTGAGAAAAGGGTAATTCAGTCCCATGTTATCAGACCCTATGAGAGTATTGATAGGGTCAGGACCTCTAGCATATAGGCTTGTATTACCACCTGAGCTATAGTAGAACATTGTAATTTTATGTTTTATGCTCAAGGAGTACAGATTGGATCAGTTACATATAACTTTGATGACAGCTATGAAACACAGCTAGATATAAGTTATGACAAGGAAACATTGTTGAGTATGAAATGAGATAGTTGTAGAGATGAATCTATACCCCTATTACAATGCTATGGAGTTATAAAAGTACAAAGCAAGTTACATGAGAGCTAGACATGCAAGTGGGAGCTCAGTATACTCTTTTATTTGCTTCAGGTAATTTTGAGGACAAATTTCCTTAAGAGGGGAAGAAATGTAATGCTCGTGTTTCAAGGCTCTATGAATAGTGCCATAGGGTTCGAGAAGTGCACCTAGTGTGCCAGGTTACTTACATGTGGACCAAGGTAATGGCACAGGTCATGAAACTTTAAAAGGCCTTAATTTCATGAAAAGAGCAAAATTTATGAATTTAGTAAAACAAACAATTCATTTCAGACTAAAAAAGCTACCCATCTAGGCAATAAATTTTTTTTAAGCCAGGACTAAAGTAGGATGTGCCCGGATGGACCCAAAAATAGTGGACCCTAAAGCTCAAAAATTACACTAAGTCTAATGCTAAAAGAATTTTTAAAATTGAAGGTCATTTGCAAATTCCCATAATTTTTTAGATTGGCATGCAAATCGAGGCATTTTGAAAAATTGTCCTATCAGTGGAATTTGGCCATGAAAATTTATGACTAAGTAGAGGGGATTAAAATATAAATTTTGAAATAAACATTGTAATTTTTTGAGGTCTGAGTGAATTACTATGAATTTTATTTGTCGCAAAAATCAAGATGGTTTATGAAGTTTTAGGAGACCTTTGCCATGTCAAGATAGGGCCCATAACATGCCAAGTGGCTGAGTAAGCTTGCCAAGTGGCAAAAAGCATGTGACAAGTGGATTTTCCCTTTAAAAGTGAATAAAAGCCATTTTTCTCCATTCTTTTTTGTTACCGACACCATAAAGGGAGGAGAAACACCATAACTTTCTCCTCTAGCCACCAAATAGAGAGATTCTAGTTTTTAAAAATTCTTTTATGTGTGAGGCACCAAAAGGAATAAGAATCAAGCCAAAAGGAGTTGTCACTTGGGAGATAAAAATCAAATAGTTTGACTAGTCCAGACAGTCTAGAATGCTAACCCAAAGGTGAGTCCATAGATGTTTCTCCCTCATTTCTTGGGTTTTTTGGGTTGCTTTTTAATGCTAGACCATGGCTAACATTTGGGTGGTGATGTATGTGAGGTGGTTATGGCATAAGGATGGCATTTGGAGGCCATAAAGGAGGAGATAAGTCACCATGGTTGCTAGAAAGGGAGCTAGTAGCTTAGTCATGATAAAGATGGCACCTTCAAAGTGATATGTAAGTGGACTTCAAGCCTTTTCTTCATGTGTTATGGTGCCTAGGCTAGTGAACCATGAATTAGAATGGCTAGAATTATGATTTTAAGGTTAATTCCTTCTTGGTATTGTTGGTTAACATGAGTATTTAATGGAATTGACAACATTGTTTAGTGGTTGTTTAATTAGCCTCATAATGGTTGTTGATTTTGATGGTTTTGGGTGATTACATGAGAAATTAATGGCCTATAATGAAAGTTTAGAATGTGTTTGGCATGCTATGATGTGAATTATGGAAGTTTGGGTGTGGAAATCACCATGGATGGTGTAATTTTCCTTGTATCCATGAGCTATCATGAGGGTTTTATGGATTTTGCTTTGTACCTTAGCCATATTGGCTTAGAATTAGATGTTGATAAGTATATTTGAGTTCATGGAATGTTGATATGATTGAGTATTGTGATCATGTCAAAAGGGATGGAAATTGAATTAGTCATGGCATGTTGATATGAAATTTTAAGTTATTAAGTGTTAATTAATACATTACTTTGGCTTGATTAGTGGCATGAATTGACTATGGAAATAATTAAGTATATGACATATTGATATAAGAATATATCCTTGAAAATGTGCATTGAAATGGCTAAGAAAGATTTAGACTAAACATGTAGTTAAAGCTTGAAATAATGACTTAAAAAGTGGCTTTAAGTGAACCATTAAATTGAAACTTATTTTTGCCTTTCAAAGGCTAGATTTGAACTAGGTATATGAATGGAATTATGCCTATATTTTGGCCATGGATTTGGCCCAGTTATAGTTGGCCTTGTGCCCAGAAAAGTGTTTAAAGAAACTTTGAAATCTAAGTTTAATTTAGACTTAAAACAATCTTAGAAACTAACTTTAAAAGTAGTCGAAATAACCTATAACTGTCCAGTTGACCAATATCTAAACCAAAATTATCACTGGATAGAAAGCATTACCTTTATAAGTAGAAAGGCCATGGTAAATCATAACATATGATATCTTTATTTTTGGTTAAAGCTGATATAAAAATTGTTTTGGAATTTTACCCGATAGAGCAAAAATGTGGCTATACTACTCTGAGAAAAAAATTAAAGTATGAAATAAAATTTTTATCTGTCTATTTTTTAAATGTAAATATTATAAGAATATTTTTGGTCAATAAATAAATTTAAATTAAGCTACTTGGCCCATTAGTTAGACACCCACATGATGGGTTAATTGGTTAACTTAGGGTATTGCAGCTGGTAGTTGTCTAATATTTAGATATTCATTCTTATTAGTGGTTAGAGAGGTTTACAGACTGATCTCTATTATGTCACCAAGTTATTGATAGCATTTATTGGTGGTTGGAGAGGTTTACGGACTAATCTCTATTATGTCACCTAGTTATTGATAAATATTTGTGGTTGGGGAGGCCCACGGGCTAATCTATATTATGTCATACAGTTACTTCTATTTGTGTTTAGGGAGGCTACGGCTAATCTCCATTATGACACACATGCCAATGCAGTGACGTAGGTCTAGAATAGTGACCACCACACTAGTTTATTATCCCTCTAGATCTAGTATCTTAAAGTGCGGTCTTCTTAGTCTAGCTAGTGAATTAAATTAAGGAAATAATTAGACTGATTATGAACATAAGAATTAAGCGTAATGGTATAGTATTTTCTAAGCTTTTGATAATATGCAGGCTATAGGGTATTTTGGACATTTTTGCATAAATGTGCTAGATTAGTTAATTAATGTCAATTATGAATGCTATGGATTAAATAATTATTTAAATAATATATATATGAGTTAAAAAGACCATTTCAGGACACATACATACCTTAGGGAGATAAAATTAAGCAGATGTGAATGACTTTTTCAGACGAAGTAATAAAATACTGTAAAAAGGTATTTTAGTAATTTTTCACCTATAATACAACTAAACTGATTCTTGCAAAGTTATGCATGTTAAAAGTAAATATATTTATTCTAAAAAATTTGTCTGAGTCAAAAATGATATTTCAAGCCTTAAAAATACCTTAGGGGTATTTTAGTAATTTAGCACCTCAATGGGTAATTAAATTATATAGTGAAGTAAAATTATTCCTTTAACTACATAGGTAAGTTAATGATATTATGCCTTGAGTAAAATGCTTCAAGTTCACTACTGAGTATCTTGTATACTTAGCGTACCTATTTTGGTGTGCAGGAACACAACATCAAAACCTACCTCGTAATGTGTGATAATAGTGGTTCAAACGATACAAGCGAAGGATTTTAATGTAATTATTGTACAATTTTGATATCCATATACTTAGATAAAGTGGGTAGAAATCATGTTTTTAAGCTATGCATATGGGTTGTATATAAGTAATATTAGCTACTGATGTAATTCAGAAGTCTTATATATATTCTTATGTATGCTTATTCAATTATGATGTTTGATGTTATGTGAGCCTGAGGTGCTATGGATACATGTTTTAGTTATGGCTTGAGGCTTGAGTTTGATATTTGTTAGATGATAATGATAGGCTAAGAATAGGGGACCAGATGGGTCCAAGTGTTGTGAATTATTTATAGAAGTGTTAAACTGGCTTGTTAACATTTTAGGATAGGACTCAGGCAGCCATTATGCTTCTAAATTTTTAGGTGGTGCCTGCGTGTTACCAAATTTCCTCCATAGTGACTGAACCATATTGATTATAACATAAATGATTATAGGAATTGATTGAAGTGATTTTGGTGTTGGATGGAATAATCTAGGGTCGAATTAGAAAAAGTTAAACGACTGACCATAGAAGAAATTCTAAGATGGGTGACCTATTGAGAAGTGTGCCACTTATTAGGTTTCTTAGAGAATCAGGTAGGAGGTGACACAATAGCGCTTTTTGAGATGTGAATAATTTTACATGAGATTTGGGGTCACACTAATGCTATAGAATGGGAGTATAATGTGGCGATTTTGTATATTAACCCACATAGGAGTTAATGCATAATCTAGATTTTTTCTCAAAGTCCTCTAATACATAACATTAACCTACTGGTGGATTAATGTGTAAAAGTCTATTTTCACTCTTTGTGTATGTTAACCCATAATCATGTTAAAGGTAGCTTTTATAATATTTTTCAGTGAAGTATAGATTTAAAATGAAGTTTCTAAGTTGGTTAAAAGGTAGAAGTTCTAGTAAAGAATATGGTTAAGGAGATCATATGATATATATGTATGAATATAGATGGAATTATGTATTTAAAGGTGGTTAAGATAGGTAACACTAATGGTTTTAAATGGAAGCTAATGGGTTAAAGTGTGAAAGTCTAATCTTATGGTTTTACATATTAACCCACTGGCATACTAATGTCTAAAAGTCTATCATTAGATAATTTTGTATATTAACCCACTGAAGGTTTAATGTTCAAAGTTTGACATTATTATTTTGTATATTAACCCACTAAAGGGTTATTATTGAATTTTTGACTTCATAGTTTTGCATATTAACCCACTAGGGGTTAATGGCAATTACTGAGTAATGTGAGAATTATGTAAAGATGAATGTAGTAATTTTAATAAGAATTTCTCAATTTTTGAGCATGGATATTTTGGAACATTTAAGGAATAATATGTATGATTATATTGGCGTTAGAATGGAAGAATGGATAAACAAGAATAAAAAGAAGATTTAAGTAAGAAATAAAGGATTTTTAGTTTACTTTATTTACGGCCATTAGATTTATTTTAATGAAATGATCTTGGCAATTGATTGTTGGTATAAAAACACATTTTTAGTAGCCAAGTCCACATTTTTTCTAATAGCAAAATACAATCTCCTTTTTCTTTTTCTTTTTCATGCCAAACCCCATTTATAAGCATTTAAGCTTTATATGACCCCTATTTCTCCAACATAACCCATTTTTCCTTTAGCAAATCATCAATTTCACTTATGGAGATAAATAATCAAGTGTCATTTGCCAAAATTGTGGGATAAATTGAGAGAATTTTATATGGTTATGTATAAGAGAATAGTAACACACAATGTTTGCGAGTAATTTAAGGTTCCAAAATAAGATATATTAAGTTGGATTTAAATTTGGATGCATGTTTGAATTATTATGAGTTTTTAAATATGATGGATGAATAGTGACCAAGTATGGGAAAAAAGGGGTTTATTTTCAAGCTTTGCTATTTTTTTTGAATATGTAATGGGGTGCTAATAAGAGATTTATAAAGTCAATTTGAGAAATTGATGGTTATTTCAATTATTGTGAATTTTTAGAGGTTATGGATAAATAGTTATTTTGAGTGTTTTATAATTTTTAGAGTGTCTTTAGGATGACAAAAAGTGTTTTATAAGGTTGATTTGAAGAATTGAAGCATATTTTAATTATTATGAATTATTCATTATGGATTGAGGTTATGTTTAAGAGAAAAAGAGCATGAAGTAAGGGGAAAAGATTAAAGAAGATTCATGGATGCCCTAAAGAGTATTTTGGTGCCATTTAAGCAAGTGTACCCCTTATAGTATGTGTGCCTATGATTTTGGGTTTGAAAAGTATGTGTTTAACGTACGAAATATATATGCATGTTTCTTGTGATGTCTCAATGTTATGATGTAAATGAAATTTCAATTTTTTGAGAATGTGTATGGGAATGTAATGAAGTGTTATAATAATTAATTAATGTTTTGAGTTGCCTTTATTAAGGTGGTAAAATGGTTATGTTTATATGACATAATTTTGTTATGATCACTTATTTTATGTAAGTTACATGTAAGCATGAATTTTGATGTTAATGTAAATTATGAGATTATAATTATGCATAATGCGATGATAGTATTATTTCTTGTTTAAAGTATGATATGATCCATATCTATGTTAGCATGGCCGAATGATTTGAGATCAAATACATGGTCATGTTGTTAATTGTGAGCTAATGTAATGATGTGTATACTAGTCATCACATGCTAAGGTGGCATAATGCATGTAGCTTATGCTTATAACATATAAGTTGATAATGGTTTATATATGTACATTGAGAAGTGTAATCGAAAGAAATTGTGCTAAATTTTGTATGCCCTAAAATGTGCATATTACAGAATTATGTATATTTCTGCCTAACTAACAAATTATGAATGCTAATGACTTTTAATCATGTTAATTGGCATTATGGATATGCATTGATGTATTTAATATGGTTGAATTGCATTTGGAATATGTATGGATGATGATGGCTGAATGGGCATAATACATGTATGTGTATGTATGTTTATCATATACATGCTATTAATGATGTATGTCTATAAATTGATTTTTATGATTAAATGGACATGAGAAATGATGTGTATCATGATTGAATTATTGTTCTGAATGCTTGGTGGTTTGATGGCTCAATGGTCTATTGGTTTATGTATGTATGTATACAATTGATCTTAGACATATTATGGAAGATGCATGAACAAATGAATGATAATGAGTATGAGGAATTGAGATACTATGTGTAATATGATAGAGTGCAACATTTAAGTATATTTGATGGCTTGGCTGAATGGCCTATAAGCAATTATATGTGTGTGTGTTCCATATGAGGCATGAAATGGATAATATATGAGATACAATTGATCAATTAATGATGAGTATGTAAAATAAATGTGTAATATAAGGAAATGAAAAAATATACGTGTATGTTGGTATGGCTAAATGGTGTAGCATGATGGCTATGTTATGCTTGTGGTATATTAAGTGTAAAATATGACATTTTAAGAACATTTTATGATTCATGAATTATATGCACATGTGATTTGCAATATTATGTTTTGTGATGTCATTTTGGCTGAAGCATATAGTGTTGCCTTATGGTTTTCTTTATGATAATATGTTAGTATGAGCATAT
>CANXYI011413903.1:0-11607 GCA_948208565.1 Hura crepitans | reverse complement strand
AAAAATCAGAAAAATCCCAAACGACATCAAAAAATTGTACCATTCATTTTAAAATTCCTTATTTAATCCCAATTGCACACTCATGAATTTTTGTGGTCCAATTCCTATGATAAGATAGTTTTCAGATTGCCTCAATTTTTATGCCAACCTCGAAAATCACAAGAATTTGCAAATTACCTCCGATTCAAAAAATTCCTTCACTATTAGACTCAGTAAAATTTTTAAGCTTCAAGGTCAATTATTTTTGGGTCCATCTAGGCACATCTTGGGTTAGACCTAATTTAAAAAATTTTTATTAGCTCGATGTCTAGCTTACAACCTGAAATGAATTGTTGGTTCTGCTAAAATTTTTTTGAGGCCATTTTCACCCTTTTTCAAGCCTATGAAGTTTATTAGGAAGCATGCACTACCTTAGTTCTCATGCTAGTGACTTGGTAAACTAAGTGGCCTTTTCGAGTCTCGGGTACTGTTCTCAAAGCCTTGGTGCATAAGCATTACAGTGGTACTTAAATAGTGGAAGACATATCAAAAGAAATGAAGGAAAGTTTCTAAAAGAAAAGATCCTTCACTCAAAACCAAGAAAGCACTACCTTAAGAGTGGGAAAGAGATAGAAAGGTTATCAAGCTACTATAAAGTAGTCCTAAAAACATGTTCAAACACAAAAATATGGTCAGGGAGCAGAATTCAGACCTTGAAAGCATACCAGAGCTGCTAATGCACTTATTTGCACTACAAGCACTATACTAGTTTAGTGTTGGTATAGTGGTTAGAAATAAGGAGGTGTACGCTAGAGGACAATCCTAAGATCCTGCTACAGATGTAGTTTTAGGGAGCACCTAACTAAAAATTGCCCTAAAGTATTAAATAACACTTCTCAATTTTAGGCTTTATATCCAGCACCAATTAATGATTAGAAAGGCAATAGGAGTGATAGAGCTAGTGGTAGCCAAAGAGCCAAGTCAGATATAGTTCAGAGAGTGAAGGTAAGAGCTTTAGCCCATCAATATGTTATTCGAATGTTAGAAGAGGCTGACTCTCTAAATGTCATATTGGGTGCATTCTATCTTATTGAATTACCTACTTTGGCTTTAATTGATTCAGGGTTAACATATACATATATTTGTACTTCATAGCTATGAGACAAGGGTTTCAAATTAGATCCACTTATTCTATAAATTATAGTTAGCAACCCCATAAGACAACATGTGACTGTTAACAAAATATATAGAAATCATCCTTTAAGTATTCAAAGATATGAATTCCTTGTGAATCTTATTAAGCTATCATTTGATGAGTTTGATATTATCCTCGGCATGGATTGGCTATCCAAGCATCAAGTAGTTATATATTATAGAAAGAATAGAATTACACTTAAGGCAATAAACTTGGCTAAAATTAGAGTTATTGGTAAAGAATGAATTCCATATCAAATGTGTTATTTTATTAGTTACAAATAGGTAATTGATAAGAAATGGTTGCTCAGCATACTGCACTCATGAAGTGGACACAAAGAAGACTAAGCCAAACATTAGCCAAATACTAATAGTATTAGAATTCCCTTAAGTGTTCCCAGATGAATTATCAAGTTTGCCATAAAAAGAGAACTTGAGTTCAAGATTGAGGTATATCCCATTACAACACTTGTACTAGTAACTCTATACAAAATTGCACATACAAAAATGAATGAACTAAAGGTGTAATTATAAGAAATGCTCGATAAAAGCTTTATTACACCAAGTGTCTCACATTAGAGAGCACTATTATTATTTTTAAAAATAAAAGGATGGTACACTATGATTGTGTGTAGACTATAGACAGCTAAATAAAGTGACAATAAAGAATAAATATTTATTGCCCATAATTAATGACCCTTTTCATCAACTTCAAGCTGCTAGTGTGTTCTCAAAAATTGATCTTGGGTTAGGGTATCATCAACTAATGATTAAGTAGTCAAATATTCCCAAAATAGCTTTTCAAATATGGTATGGACATTATTAGTTTTTATTGACACCTTTTAGGCTTACGAATGCCCTAGTAGCATTTATGGACTTAATGAACTGGATTTTTAAACCTTACCTGCATCAATTTAGGGTGCTCTTTATCATTGACTTCTTGGCATACTCTATAACTAAGGAAAAATATGAATAACATTTCAAGTTGGTTTTATAGACTTTGAGAGAGAAGTAACATGATGCTAAGCTAAGATAATGATGATTTTAGCTTAGTAAGATATATTTCTTAAGACATATTGCCTTCATAGATGGTATAAGAGTAGATCCTAACCATATTAAAGCATTTTTAGAGTAAAAACCACAAAAAAATGTAGCAGAGTTTAGGAGTTTCTTAGGATTGGCTAGTTATTTTAGATGATTTGTTAAGGGATTTTTGACGATTGCTACTCTTATCACTCACCTACTCTATAAGAATGTTATGCTTGTGTTTGATGACAAATGTCAACAAAGTTTTGACAAGTTAACCACTATTTTGACAAAAGCTCTAATGCACAAATAATAAAAGTTGGGGAAAGACTTCATTATTTATAATGATGCCTCTCTTAATGGATTGGGATGTGTATTAATGCAAGACAACAACACAATAGCTTATACATATTGATAGTTGATATCATATGAGAGAAATTAACTGCCACATGATTTAGGATTTGTAGCCAACATTTTTACATTGAAAATATTAAGGCATTATCTTTTATATGGAGAGTTATATACTAACTATAAAAGTTTGAAGTACCTCTCTACATAAAAAGAATTAAACTGGAGAATACAAAGATGGATGTAATTGATAAAACATTATGATTGCTTTATTTATTATCATTAAGGTAAAGCCAACATGGTAACTGATGCACTATGTCAAAAGTTTATATGGGCTATGAAAGCAATGAATGTAAATTAAGGAATATACAAGATAGAACACTTTTAGCATAATTACAGTTGAAACTAAAACTAGTGCAGCAAGTTAAAGATGTAAAAAAGGAAGATAAACAACTTGTGAATGCCATAAGTTCAATCTAAAGGGGGAAGCCTACTAAGCATGAAATTAAATCAGATGGGTGTCTATACTATCATGAATTGTTATGTGTATTGAATATGGATAAGCTTAAAAAGCAAATTTTACAAAAGGCTTAAAATGTACCATCTATAATGCTTCCTAGGAGTACAAAAATGTACCATGACTTAAAACCCCAATATTGTTGCCTTAGTATTAAAAAGGATATAGCATAGTATATGACAAAATGTTTGACATGCCAATAAGTAAAATCCAAACACCTAGTTCTTTTTAGATTCTTTAAACCCATTTCAATCCCAAAGTGGAAATGGGAAAGGATTATAATGGATTTTATAGTAGGATTACCTTTAATTAAGAATAAGTATGACTTTGTATTGTTTATTATAGGTTAATTAATAAAGACTGTGTAATTCATAAAAGTGAGAATGGATTATTCCTTAGAGAAACTAGCTCAATTACACATAAATGAGATTGTGTAGTAACATGCAGTACCATCTTCCATTATATCAAATCAAGACCCAGGGTTTATATCATGGTTTTGGAAGAAGTTACATGGTTCTTTGGGTACTCGATTAACCTTCAACATAACATTTCAACAATAAATAGATATCCAATTAAAATGAGTTATTTAGGTATTGAAGACATATTAAGGATTTACACCATTGAATTTAAAAGAACTTGGCACTATTATCATTCATTAATAGAATTTGCATATAACAATCATCATCAAGCAATCATTGGCATGGTAGATTATGAGGCTTTATATGGGAGGACATGTAAGATTTTTCTTTGTTGGAATGAATTAAGTGAAAATAAGTTAATAGGGACATATTTGATGAAAAATGCTGAGGAAAAAGTTAAGATAATTAAAAACAGACTAAAAGCAACAATATATTGATAAAAATTATATGTTGACATAAAATGGAAAAACATTAAATATGAGGTGGGTAGAAAGGTTTTCCTCAAAGTTTTGTTATGGAAGAGAGTGCTTCAATTTGGTAAGAAAGGCAAGTTAAGCTTGAGATTTATCAGCCCATATGAAATAATAGAATATGTAAGATTGGTGGCCTATAGTTTAGCTTTGGCTCCTAAATTAAAATAAATTATTGACATCTTCTATGTCTCAATGTTAAGGATGTATAAATAAGATCCTTTACATGTATTACTTGTTGAAGAAGTGGAGACATATCTTGTTCTTTCATATAGAGAATAACCATTGAAGATCTTAGCACAAGAGATGGAGGAATTACATAACAAAGTGATACCATTAGTTAATATGCTATAGAGGCACCACAATATTGAAGACGGAACATGGGAAAGTGAAGAGCAAATAAGGGAGTGGTATCCCCAATTATAAAAAAAGGTCATTTTGAGGACAAATTTCATTTAAGATGGGAAGAACTATAATACTCTATAGTCTCGAGTCATGTATAGTGGAACCTAGGATTATAAATAGAGTCCTTTAAGTGGTGAATGCGATTTCATACTAATTAAAATTATGTATAGATTATGTTTATATTTTGGTAAGAAAACAAGGTCAATTGGATAATTTATTACTAATAAGAAGTAAAATTACAAAACAAAGTGTGCATAGAGTTTCCAAGACATGAGTCATACTAATTGAATAGAATGGGAGTAGATATTATAAATTAATTTTGGATGAAGTTTGAAGTGAAAATGAAGTCATTCATATGGCAAAAATGCAAATGAAGTTTTTAGGGTATTGTCCTAAGAATAGTGACTTAGTTTAAGCAAAATGAATATTTAGATTGTGCTCAAAATGACCCTAGAATATCATGACTTAAAGCTCAAATGTGATGTTTAAAAAACTCTGGCATGTGAACAATGCTTCCCAATAGGTGAATAATGCCCCTTAGAGCTACGGGTGGAAACCTTCAAGGTATGATTTAGATTTTCTTACTTTTTAAAACTAAACATTAAGTTAAGGAAAAGGTATGATTTAGTTTTTAGGGAGTTTTTCTTTTCCCTTTATTTTCTTCCTTTTCCCCTCTAAATAAACCATTCCCTTATTAATTAATACACTAGATTAACCTCTGCCCCTTTTTAATTAATATTATAGCAAGAAAAATGGAAAAAGGAAGCTCAAATTTAAAGAGTTCAATTATGGATGAATAGTATAACTTTAAGGTAATAGTGATTATTTTCATGGTTTAATATTTTTCCTATGTAGTTTTAAGTGCCAAATTAATTCTTCAAAAGTTAGATTGAAATTTTAAGCTTTATGTGATTTATTAAGAATTTTCTAGTTTTAATTATGTGCATGTCTATAAGATATTGATCGAGAAATAGTCGAATTGATGTTGGAGTGATGAAAGGAGGCTAAAAAGAAGCTAAAAAGAATTAAGGTAAATGTGTTTATTGAAATATATATATATATATATATATATATATATATATGTATATATATATATATATGTATATATATATATATGAGTTATTAATTTGAATAATTAAACTATGAATGTTGATATATTTGTAGAGTAATTGGTGTAAGTATGTGAATAATTTTTGTATTTGTTAATATAATTAACTTAATCAATGTTTAATAAATACAGTAAGTGGAAAATTGAAGGAGAAATGATGACTGGAGTGAAAAAGCCCTAATGGCTAAAATGGTATGTGAGTGTGTGTGTAAGCTTAGCATGTGTTATGTCTAGTATAAGGCATGGAATGAATAAGCTTAGTGGATTAAACATTGATAAATGGTAAACACTTGAATTTTTGTACATGCAACTATTGTAATTCTAGCATATGTATAACGTGATGTGATGATTTGGTGATAAGGGTCAAATAGCCAAAAGGCATAGAGCATGTTTGTGTTTTTTTAGCTATGTTACATTTAGTATAATGTGTGAAATGATTAAGATAAATAATGACTAATGTGATTGCTAATGTTCTTTAATAATGAAAATAGGTGTTGTAGAAAAATGAGGATAAATAAGGCATAATGTTTGAGTAACATGTAAAACATGTAAAATGTAGGTTTAGAAGAAGTTAAGTAAAGCATGAAAGTTGAAGATGAAGGGTGTGGGTAAGAAGTAGACTTGGCCGATGGGCTTGACTAAGTTTTATGGATGTAAGCATACAGAGTTAAACTTGATTTATAAGTAGAACATCTTGATTAAGCAATTAAGTTAATTATGTGAGTGGATTTATGGACTTATGTATTAAACTTGATTAAATTCCTAATTTGTTGTTATATATAGATATGACTTGTGTATGTTTACAAGCAAATGGATGTGCATGTGCATGTAATGTGTGAGGATGATGTGTAATACCTCTATGGCATGGAAAGAGAATGTGTAATGTTGTAGGTGGCTAGAGTTAATGTAGCTAAAACATATAACTTTTATGTATGAACATGTGTAGTTGATACTTGAATGGGTAGTATATAATTTTAATCTTATTTATGTAATGTGATGTGTTTAAGATAGAAATCATGATTGAAGTATGGAATTGGTGTAATTAGATTAGAGTGGCTAAATGCCTTTCTATGCATGTATGTACGCAATTGACACTCAAGAGTAGATAGAATGACTCTAGTTTAGTCTAAGTGATACGAGAATAATTAGAATGAATAATTGAATGAGAATAGAATTAGTGTGAAAGACCTAAGTGGTTGAATGACAATTCAATAAGTTTACACTAAGAGAGAGAAAATGAATTTATGATGTATGAAGAGATACTAGAACAAAAGAAAGGAAACAATGACACATGTATTATGAAATGAGAAATAAAGGTCATAAATAGATACATTTCTAAATTTGTTGATAATAAAGGAGAAGATTATATGATGACTAGTATATAAATTATCAAAACTTATACATGTATTATTAAATATAAAACTATTATAAAGATATGTATTATGTTTAAAAAGGAAGAGAATGAGATTTTATAAGAAATGATACCTAAAGAGTTTTTAGCACGAAGATGCTAACACTTGAGGGTGATTGATCTAAAATAAAGAAACACTTAATTATAGATGATTAAATAAAAACTAAAGTTTAAGGACTATTTTAGTTAGATAGCCACTAGATAGGTTGACCTATCAACGAGGGAGTTATCAGCTGCTAGGACACCTCGGTCTCATGATGTGTTAGTCTACAAGGATGATTATACTTATGATTATACGGGTATAATTGCCCTAAGGTCTAGGAAGGGCTAATCCATATCTTGAGATTTGATGGCTTATGTGGCTGCCCTAAGGCCCACGTAGAACCATTTTATAACTTAAGATTTAATGATGGGTGCAATCATCGAGGTCTAAAATGTAGGCCTCTACATAAGCTTTGAGACCATTTATCAGTTAAGGTTTTAAAATAGAACATTTCACACACATTGAGATTTCATGATGGGTGCAATGATCGAGGTCCATATTATGGGTCTCTACACAACTTAGATCCTATTTTTAGTATTTTAGAGTTGATCTATTGAATATGGGCCAATAATTAAATGATTTAATAAATCCACAATTTGAATTGATTAAATGAATACCAAGATAGAACTGAGTCATAAATGGATTGGTCCTTAACATTATTCCTAATATTCATAGGTTTCATATAGCAATTACATATTATGAGTTATTACTAAAGAATAAAGAATTTAAATAAAGTTATTAGATGAAGTTAGATCACATCTAATGTTTGGATTAAATCTAGTATGGAGTGTTATACTGGATGTATAATTAAAAGAAGATGTTGTGAAAAATGCATTGTTACAGAATGCATGATAGAAGTGCAAAGACTAGATAGAGAGAGTTAAGGATAATATCAATTGTTAAGAATTGGTTGAGGATAACAACTATTAAGGTGTGTATGCTAACATTATATTTAGACTTACTTTGGCAGATGTGTGATGCTATGAGATATTTGATCTTACATTAATGGCATTCTCATGGTAATGTATATTTTTTATATATAGGTACTCCTCTAGAAGTGATCATATTGTATGCTATGTTAAATTAAACATTTGAAATCTTCAATAATGTTTAAATATTGAATTGACATTGATAACCTTAAACTCATAAAGTGGTAAGCTACCATGATAATTATGTTATACATTATGTGTGTATGATTATATGCTTATATACCTATGTATATTTTAATGAACACACCATTAAGCACACACTTAAAGTATCAATTCTTTTAATGCATACATTTAGCTATGGTCCTACAAGTGCAGCCTCAGTGTGCTATAGTGTAATCAAGGAGTTCTTTCAAAGAGGACTTAGTTATTTGTATGTTAGAAATGAATTTGATTGTCAAGTACTCATTTTTTAGTCCTTACACTATAAGATATAATTTCTTCATAGCAAAGTCACAATTTATGCATGGTTTTGTTGGTGATGTATGTAACATGAGTATCATAAGTTGTAGAATGTAAACCTAAAAATAATATAGAGTGACTATGATGGATGTATGTTTATGATAAGATTATAGTATTGGATGTTGTTAAGATTAAGAATGATGATTTAATGATAGATCAAGAGGATCCGAAGATATGTATTGATTTTGGAATAATAATAGAACTGCTTTTTATAAAGGTGGAAAATTTTTTATTTTCACCTCAAGTAGTCATTATGCTAATGAATTTTTGTTAAACATATTTACACCAAGTGTTAGATAAGATAAATGAACATTTACTTGACATTTATAGAAAAATAAAAAAAAATTAATCCTTAGATAAGATACGAATATGGTTGAATTTAGATTTTATGGTGTCTTTTTTTCAGATCTAATGGTGGCTCGGGTAAGTGTTATCATAGTGATGTCTCTTATTTGGGTCTTAGATTAAGCTAGGTAAAGGGTGTCATATTTGGTTGCATTAGAGTAGGTTTAAGCATTCCTAAGACTGTATAGTTTACATGAGTAACTAAAAGATGGGATTAAGGTTAGATTTCATATGAAAGTTTACACTATTACAGGCTGTCGAGCTATAGTTTATACTATAGTGAGAGGTATGAAACAATACCATTAGTTAAAGAAATATATACATGAAATGGTGTAAAAATAAAGATGATCAAACAGTTTATCAGCAATAATTTAGAAGTTCTAAGCATAGATCTCCCTAGCTACTTATTTCTTATAGGAAGTTTAATCACTATACAGTGTCTCATAAGCTAATGAGTATATTGATGAATATAGTAGGTATCTTTTGAGCCTCAGGCTTTTTGAGATAATTATTTTTTAAAGAGATTGTGGTGAAAATAGTAAAAAACTAAAAAAGATATTACTTAATGATATGAAGTATTTAGATATTAGTTATGAAGAGCAATTAAAGTTTTGTATCTATATGTTTATAGGTAAGAAAAATTATATTGATACTGAAAGGTTGAAATAAGAACAATGAATATATCATAAGAGAAGGAAGAAATAAGTAATTTGGAAATACTTAAGAAATTATTATAAGGTACTAAAGACTAATGCTACATGAGGTATCGGAGAACAAAGGAAAAATGATTAGGATGAATAAAGATAATAAATAATTCTTGAGAGGATAAGAATGAAAGAGAAAAGATAGGGGATGATTGAGAAAAGTGGGAAGCAGAATGAGAGCAAAGTAAATTTAAAGGAAAGATAACTGAAATTAAAAGAGTTAATGCCCTTAACGTTTCTGTCAAAGTCCCTGAGCATAGGGCTATTTACTTTTTGTTGATGCATGAGACATTAGGGTTGGGTTACAAACTATTTTAGAATGAATTGCATTTTGGCATTTTGCATACCTATATTGTTTCACATAAATTGCATACATTATCCTACATACATAACTATGGCTTGACTACATACACACCTATAACCTTGATGCAAAGGGAATTGATAAAGTGCAACCATAGTAGTGGGTAAAAACCTAATAGAGTAATATTTACAGAAGGTAAAGGATATTCTAAGTTTAGGTGAGATGAATTGAGAGCGAGAGTGATGTCTATAGACACAAATGGAATTGGTTTTATAACAAAGATGATAAGAGATTATTGTTATAATGCTATTGGAACTACATATGTTAGGTAATAAGAGATGATAATTAAAGTTGCAAAGTTTAGATAGATAAATGATATGATATAAGTGTAAGGGATAAGATTAGATGAACAAATGTGAAATGAGGGAAGTTATAAGGAAGTGGTAGATATTTAGGATAAGGGGATGAAGCAAACCTTTCCTTATTTTGTTAAGAAGGGAAGTAAAAAAAGGATTCTAAAATACCTATCTAAGTATTAAATTAAAGGGAAATTTAAGTCTTAGAAAATGTTTTGTAACTAGAACTAATATGTAGAATCAGTGATAGCTAAAATATAAAGAGAAAGAGATCTAAGTGAATGACCTATATGAATGATAACTAGGGTAAGGTATGTGAGGATGTGGATAACATTAAGCCATAGGAATTTGAAGGATAAAATTCTTTTAAGAGAGGAAGAATTATGATGTCCAAAAAAGCTCCGGCATGTGAACAGTGCTCCCCAATAGGTGAATAGTGCCTCTCAAAGCTGAGGGTGGAAACCTCTAAGTTATGATTTAGATTTTCCTATAGTTTAAAATTACATATTGAGGATGTAATAAGGTTAAATTTTGTATATGAAATGAGGTCGTTTGGGTGGTTAATGAATAAAGTGAATTAGAGGGTGAATAGCATTAGCTGGAGGAAAGTGAATAGTACTTCGAGAATTAAAGTTGAGTTAAGTGAACAAAATGGTAGGAAACATTATAAAACAATTTTGGTCAAAATTTGGAAGTGAATGGAAGTCATTATGAAGGTTAAAAATGTAAGTGAAATTTTCACAATAGTGTCCCATGAATAGTATTATAGTTAAAGATAAACAAAAAAATATTTTGAAGTTGTGAAGAATATTTTGAGAATGGCACATCTTGATGGTGAAAGATTCTAACTAAGCTAATGGTAAGAGAATTGGAATTTTCTAAGGCTAGGAAGCTATTTAATAGAATTAATTTAGGACATATTAATTCAATTTAAATAGTTACCCTCTGAATTTAATTTTGATTTTTATAAGATATTCATTATACATTTATTTAACTAATTAATTGCACCAATTAGGAATTAAAATGACTTACTAAAAATGTGGAATTAATTTTTAAAGAGGAAACGTTAAGTAATTTCTAAAGCCATTAGATGGGACATATGTCCCTCATCTGACTATCCCTCCCTAATTGTAAATAGGAATTTAATTTGAAATAAAACACATATCTCTTCCTCCTCTTAGGCAGCCATGGCTAACAATTTTATGGTGTTTTTCCTCTTCCTTTCTTTTTGTCCTTCAACCCTCCAAATCAACTATACCCTCTACCATTTAAACACATTAGATTAGTCTCCATCCCTTTCTAATTACTATTCTAGCAAGAAAAATGGAAAAAGAAGCTTAAATTTGGAGAATTCAAGGATGGATGAATAGTACAACTTTAAGGTAATAGTGATTATTTCTATGGTTTAATATTTTTCCTAGGTACTTTTAGGTGCCAAATTAATCCTTAAAAAGTTTGGCTAAATTTTTTTTAACTTTATGTGATTTATTAGAAGTTTTCTAATCTTATTTATGTGTATGTTTATATGGAATT
>CANXYI011413746.1:0-10824 GCA_948208565.1 Hura crepitans | reverse complement strand
AAATATTATAAATTTTATCAGTCTTATTGCATTGCACTCTTTTATACTATATCTTTATTACCCTAGATGGTATTGTGAACCATAACTCATTTTTTCATTCAAGAATGGAGAAGTGCTAGCATATCCATCACTCACAAGCCTCGTACCTTTGGGTATATGAAAAGGTCAACCAATTGGTCACTATTATCCTTAATTAAAAAGACCTATTATGAGAGACCTCTACTTATGAGAGCCAATAAGCCATTTGACCTAACCATGAGCCCATATAATCAAGCTTAGCGACTTCCTTTAGGATGAATAACCATAAGAAATTATGATTGAATTTTGACTACTACGTGGGCCTATTATGTTTAACCTCATTTGGAGTAGGGGCAAGCCCATTATGCCTTTTATTTGGGATGGGCCCAACCTAATTTCACTTTGAATAAGATTTAAATGTCATAAGCCATTGTATTTACATGCACTTTTGTGAGAGGCTATTAGGCTTAATGTAAGCCCATAGGTAAACCTATGTGTCAATTGATAACACTTAGGCAATCCCACCTAGGAAAGAAATGGCTTGACCATATGTGTGGGCCAAACAATTTTGGAAGGTTTTCTTGGATGTGTTTGTCCTTACTACATCACGAGAAAACATTGCATGTCATGCATATCGGTATCTTGCATTATTAATATTATACATGCATTATCTCTAACCCTTATTTTGATAGTCACCATTGATCCTTGATTCACTGCTTAGTGGAAAAATGGATAGGCAAGTGGCTCAATCGAGTCACTGAAGAACTATAAATACAACCTAAGTGAGGAAGTATGTTGGCTAATGAGTACATAACTAAAGCCATATTCATAAAGGCAATGAATGAGAAGGAGAAAAGAATGATGATAGTTGTAACAAGTGCATTGTCTTATGTCTATAGCTAGAAGAAAGTAGGTTAATCCTCGGCCACTCACAAAGGAAAAGAAATAGCAGATGGGGGAGATGACTAGTCTTCTAATGACAAAATTCCATATGTTACTAAATTATGCCACAAGGTTCCCCCTCCTAAGGCAGTTGAGGATGACTAATTAAAGAAGCTCAATGAGAAGATGAAAGGCATTACTAGGCTAGTCACAGGGGGCAAAGACATTGACTTTGATGATAAAAGCTAAATACCTAATCAAGCAATGCCTCATAGATTTAAAATGACTAACTTGAGTAAGTTTAATGGCATAACTAAACCCTACACTCACTTGAAGCAATATGCTATTGCTATGAGAGTTACTTACCTCTCTGAGGAATAAATTGTGAGCTTGTTTAACATGTCTTTCATAGGCCAAGCCTTAGACTAGTATCATTACCTAGAGAAAATGGTAAAAAAGGATTAAAATGAATTAGCATAAGCATTCAATAAATAATACTCTAATAATGCAAGTATAGAAATTACACTGAAAGATTTAAAGTTGGTGAAACAAAGACCAAACGAGAGTTTCTCTTATTACTTATAAAGATGGAAAGACAAAATGTTGAAGATGAAGAATAAGCCCGAGAACATTGATCAAATTAAGATGTTCATTAGGAATGCAAATAGTTTTATGAATAGTGGGCTAACTATTAAAGGTATCACCACCTAGGAATAGCTGAAAGACATTGCCATTGACCTAGAAACAAATTATCAGAATAAGGGGTTTAAAAGGATTAATTATTCCACTTTTATAAGTAGTAACACTGGGGGTGCAAACAAAACAATTGATGTGTATGTGGTCTAAGGAAGAAGATATTCTAACTTGGGTAAATCTTTGTCATGGTGTTTGAGAAAACTCATCAAAGAGGGTAAGTTACAACCACTTCCACCTCAACAACTCAATAGACCATTACCACCCAATCATAGGCATGACTAGTATTATGCTTATCACTAATGAATTGGACACCTTATCGACAACTACAAACTCCTAAAAAAAGCCACCAAAACCTCATAGATTCCAAACAAATACCCAATCCACAAGCCACCTCAAATCCCTTACGAAAACACTAAGTAGCTCACTTTCTCAAATCTGGACTACTTGAAGAATACGTGCTTAGAGAAATTTATGGATCCAACTAAGAGATCTATAAAGGGGTGAGAGGAAGCGAATATATTCTTTTAACTAGCTTCTAGGAAAGTGAGAGTGATGGTGAGCTTAGGAAGAGCAAAAACTTCTGGGATGAATGTTCTAATGAAGATTCTAAAGAGGGAAAAAGAGAGCCATTCAGGGTTAAGAGAGAAACGGTAAAGAGAGTTGACAAGAATAGTCAGATCCTACCTAAGAAAGAGCTTGAAACCAAGGAAGTTGAGCATATAAAGTGTTAAAGTAGCTAAAAAAGACTCAAGCTAACATTAGCATTTAGGACTTATTAATGTCATTAAAGGACCATAGGCAGAAGGTAGTTAAAGCCTTAAGTTAAGTTACTGTTTCTACCACTATCACCCCTAATGAGCTAGTACAAATGATGAAAATAAGTAAGACAAGCCTAATTACCTTTTCTAATGCTGACTTACCCCTAGAAGGGAGGGAACATAATTGGCCTCTCTTCATTAAGGCTAAAATAAATGGGAAAAAGATAGGGTTTGCCATGGTTAATGATGGTTCCTCATTATGCATTTGTCCAGCTAAGATCTTATTTTATTTGGGAATCAAGAAGGAGGATCTAACCCCTTTAACCATCACTATCAAAGCATACGATACATAAGAAGACAAGCTAAAGGTTTTTTCACCACTAAGGTTTAAGTGGGCCTAATTATGGATGTTATGGAATTCACTGTAATTGATATCCTAGATACATTCTTTATTTTGCTAGGGAGACCTTGGTTCCATAAACTTGGAGAAGTCACCTTTACCTTGCATTAAATGATCAAGTTCCCACATAAAGGCAATGTTATTAACATAAAGGCTAAAATTGATCATGTAGTCTCTATATTGGCTATCGCTAATCAGCCTTTCATTGGATTTCACATTAGATTTCACATTGGTGGGGTCTATGATGACTACATAGACCTTGCAGTGTCTAAGTTGATAAAAAGATAGACTTCTTCCTTAGTGCTAGTTTAGGAAGAATTTACAGGGTATAACTAAACCACTACAGCTCCACACTCAAAAAGAGACAAGAGGATTAGGATATAATCCAAACGAAGAAGGGAACTTGAAGAAAGGGAATTCTCTAGGGGACTATTTTGTCAAGTAAAAGATTACAAAGTATGATAAGACTCTAGAACTTATAATAGTGGATGGATGCTAGAAGCCATGCTATGAGATCTTTGCAAATGTCATTGATTGGGAATCAGGCCAACTCACTCAGATCCAGTGGACGAAAGAAGTCTTTCCTAAACCACTAGCTATTGAGGAAATCTACTCTAGCTCTCCTAAGAATGTGTTTGATTTAGATTCTAATTTACTTATAGATGAAATATATCTTTTGTGACCTTTTTGAGGCAAACAATTTCCTTTCTAATAAAATGAACAAAGACTTTGCTTATTTGTGTGATGCTTTTCCTGATGGTAGCATGCATATAAGCAATCATTGCATGAGCATTTTTGACATTAACTATATTAAAACTAATTCATTTAATCTTGGAACAAATTAACAACCTAAAAATATATTAATTACCTATGATACTACTATTGTTGAAAGGAAAAATTTTGAGAGATTACTAAAAAAATATGAAAGAATCTTTGCCTAGAGTTATGAGGACATGCTAGGTATTGACTATAAAGTTGCTAAACATGCCATTCCAACATATAACCACACCATTCTAGTCCAACAAATGCTTAAAAGGATGAGATCGAGTAGGTAGAAAAGGTAAAGGAAGAAGTTGTCAAGCTACTTGAGGCCAAGTTTATTGAAGAGATTGTCTTCCCTACTTAGCTAACCAACATAGTTCCAGTACCTAAGAAGGATGAAAGGGTTAGAATGTGTGTTAATTATTAAGACCTGAATAAAGCATGCCCTAAAGATGACTTTCCCTTACGCCACATTAATGTACTAGTAAAAAGTACAGCTATGATAGCCATGTACTCATTTGTTGAACAAGATCTTAATAAAGGTGATTAACAAATGCAAAATGGCCTTTATAACTAAATGGGGTCATACTATTATAAGGTGATGCCTTTTAGACTAAAAAACATAGGAGCAACCTACCAACGGATGGCTACTAAGCTTTTCCATGACATGATGCACAAAGAAGTTGAGATCTATATGGATGATATGATGGTAAAGTCTATTGAAAAGGAAGGACAATTTAAAGCATTGGAAAAGTTCTTTCAAAGATTAGACCAAATCAACATGAGGCTTAACCCCAAGAAGTGCATTTTTAGAGTCACATTAGGAAAATTGTTAGGATTCATGGTAAAAAAAAATGGGATTGAGATAGATCTGGATAAGGTAAAGGTGATCTTGAAAATGCCTACACCTCGATCAGAAAAGGAAGTCAGATGATTTTTGGGTAAACTATAATATATGAGTCAGTTCATAGCCAAGCTTACATCAATTTGTGAGCCTATATTCAACTCTTTACTCAAAGGACAACCAAAAGAACGGAACAAAGTTTGTGAAAAAGCTTTCCAAGCCATTAAGCAATACTTAACCAAACCTTTTCTCCTAAAACCACTAAAACCTAGAAAATCCCTAATCTTATATCTAGCAGTTCAAGAATCTTCCATAAGAGCACTCATTGAATAAGTAGATGAGTTCGGGCTGGAAAATGCAGTCTATTACTTAAGCAAGAAATTGCTCCCATATGAATAAAAGTATGCAGAAGTGGAAAAGATATGTTTGGGAGTAATTTGGGTCTCTAAAAAGCTACACCACTACTTTCAATCATACAAAGTAAAGGTAGTAGTAAAACATGATCCCCTCAGGTATTTACATACTGCACCTTCTTTAATAGGTAAATAGGATGTTGGATCTTACTTTTATAAGAGTTTGACACTCCTATGTCACTAAAAAGATAATTAGGGGATGAGCAGTAGTCGAATTCTTAGCACAACATCCAATCAAGGGAAAATAAGAAGAATTTGAGCTTCTAGATGAACACTTAGGGGCAATATCCTAAGAAGGATGAAAAATGTTCTCTGATGGACCTATAAACCAAAAAGGCCCAAGAGTCGGTGTATTACTCATCAATCTAAAGGGTGAGCAGATGTTCCTAGCCAAAAAGTCGAAATTCCATGAAACTAACAATGTAGTAGAATATTAAGCATGCATTTATGGCCTCAAAATTTTATATCAACTGGGGGCAAAAGTAATTGATGTATATAGGGATTTTACGCTAGTCATACAGCAAGTGAAAGGTAATTGGGAGATCAAATATGAGAATTTAAGTAAGTATGTTAGAATACTCATAGATCTATTTGAAGGATTCGATTAATACACTTTTTATCATATCCCTAGAGAACAAAACCAAGTTGCAGATGCCTTAGCCACTTTGATGTTAGTCTCAAACCTCACCCAAAAGGATTTACCTAAACCTACATACTTTAGCAAATGGAGATTCCCTACCTATACAGCTATAGTTAGCACTATAACCAAACAAACCAATGATGACTTGCCTTGATACCATAACATCCAAGTATACTTAGAAACTAGACAGTACCCAGACCATGCAACTTAGAAAGATAAGAGGGTCTTACAAAAATTATTAGCCCAGTTTATTTCTTACTAAGGAATGTTATACAAAAGGTAGTTGGATGGCATTCAACTCAGATGTGTGGATGAATTAAAGGCTTAAAAAATACTCATAGAGGTGTATGAAGGTGTCTATGGTTTTCACATGAATGGCAAAAACTTGGCTAAGAAGATCATGCAATTGGGATACTATTGGTTAACCATAAAAATAAATTATTGTAACTTTGTCAAAAAATGTCATAAGTGCTAGATCTATAGGGACCTAAGTCACCTACCCCCTAGTAACTTGACCAATCTATCATCTCCCTAGCCATTTTCTATGTGGGGAGTAGACATAATTAGGGAAATAAGGTCATTAGCTATTAGAGGGCATAAATACATATTAGTGGCAATTGATTACTTCTCAAAATAGGTTAAAGCTAAATCTTTCAACAAGACAAATGGTGAAATTTATTAAAAGAAACATCATCTGTAAATATGGATTGCCACAATAAGTCATCACAGATAATGGAGTACAATTTTAGGGTGAAAATAGACAGTTTTTATAGAAATACAAAATTAAGCATCACAAGTCTTCTTTATATTGACCTTCAGCTAACTGTGAGGTTGAAGCAACTAATAAGAATATTAAGAAAATTTTGCAAAAAATGATAGTTACTTACAAGGATTAGGTAGACATGTTACCTTTCGCACTATGGGGATACAGGACAATTGTCAAGACATTTACGCAAGCCATGCCCTATTCATTGGTTTATGGAATAAAAGCAGTGTTGCTAATAGAAATCAAAGTTCTTTCACTCAGGGTTATGCTAGAAGTAGAAATACCAGAAGTAGAATTAGCTAGAAATAGATATGAATAGTTGGCATTGATCGTTGAAAAATGACTTAAAGCTCTTTATCATATGCAATTGTATCAAAAGAGAATTGCTAGAGCTTATAATAAGAAAGTCAAACCCAGGCCCATATAAGAAAGTGATTTGGTATTAAAACAAACCAAGCCTTTATTATCAGATCCCAGGGGATAGTTTAACCTAAATTGGCAAGGTCCATACTTGGTCAAGAAGATATTCAAACATAGAGGTGTGAAGATCTCAGACTTAGAAGGCAATGAATTCTCTGAACCTGTATACATGGATAAGTTGAAAAAGTACTCTTGTTGAAGATAAAAAAAAGGTCTATTAAGCTAAAAACCTAAATAAGGTGGCTTACACAAAAGTTAGGACACCTCGATGAGGTGAAAACCTATTAGGCACTACATGTAAAAGTTAAGGGATTTAAGAGAAAATGTCTAATCAAAAAAACCTTTTCAAGGTTGATTGGTAATGACAGTATCATTAATGGGATTAAGATATTTGCCAAGATTAAGTAGCTTAGTTTCAAATGCAATTAATAGCAAGAATGCTTTAGTTATGATAATTGATATGTAAGCTTTTATTAAGTGAGAAATATTATACAAGTAACTGAACTCTAAAAAAGAGTCTAAATACATCTTTTCTTTTCAAACATAGAAGTTTTATCCTCACATTTTCTCTTTAGTACTAATGTCTTATTGTCTTTAGATGTACTTAGAATCCAATCTTTATGATCATTATATATACTTACATTATTGTTAGTTGTATAATTAGGCACATCTATTAGTATGGCACGACTCTTCCATAAGTTAGGAAAACAATGTAAGAAATGCCGTGTTAAAAGTCCACTTGAAACCCCAAAGGTTTAGATGGGATCATTTGCAATAGATCAAATTGTCATTAGATTTGAGAAGGGATATAATATGTAGCATGCCTTAATCCTATCAAAGGAACATAGCTCGAATAATAAGATAGAGAAAAATGGGTAATCTTCCACCAAGGACATCTCTATTGGATTGCGATAGCAGTACTAAATCTTTCAATCGATTGATCATAAGTGCTAATTTTCTTCTCAAGTTTTCTTTAACAATGGTGATCAGGCTATACTTAATCTAAAGCTTTTTTGGAGGAGATGAAAGATCCCTATTTTTTTCCTACAACCAAATCATAAAAAAAGCCGATAGGTTGGAAAATCCATAAAGGAACACCTAAGCAAAAATTAAGCAAACCCACTAGTGTGAAAACCCTTATAGGTGTACTAGGTAAAAGTTAAGGTTAAAATAAAAATAAAAGCTAGAGGGAAAACTCACAAGGGCTCTCTATGCATACCTATAAAAGAAGAGGGCTTCTAGCAACAAAGTCAATGTTCCCCCTCTTTAAAGAATCTAATCCTTAAATGGTTTCAGCTAAGAAGAGACAAAAAAAAAGGCTATGATTAGAGCATATTTTAGTCAAGATTTAAAAGACCTTAAAATCATAAAGCTCATTTTTGAAGGTTACTATCAACTAGTTGCAATAGATGCATAGTAACATGTATTTAGTCCACTCCATTAAGTTAAGAGGAAATTTATAAGCAAGATCTAAAATTGTTTATAAAGAAATTGGGCCTATACTTAGAATTACTTTTGGAGGCATAAAAGGAGAAATGCACAAAGTAAGGATAGTGTCTATAGGATAATGCTCCTCAAAAGATAAAAGAGCTAGGGGATCATCTAAAGTAACTTGATAGTTTAAAATAGTAGTAAATTCTTCCACAGTTGGGGTAATCTATTAGTGATTAAAGATAAACACATGGAAGATGGGGTCCTAATATTGCATAATGGCATTCAAAAAATCGTGGTTAATCCTCACATTTCTGAAGAATCTAAGGGTAGAAAAGGGAGCAAGGATGTTCAAAGTCCAAAAAGCCTTTGATTCCAAAATTTTGGACAATTGTTGATTAAAGAAGAAAGACATAATGAAGTATGGCATGAACAAAGGAGAAAGGAGGTATTTATAGGCCCTAACCCTCACTATTCCTTTTCTTACTAAGATAAGGAATCCAAAACATGTGAGGAAGTCTGTATGAACCCAGAACATCCGAAGTTGATGTCATGGCCTGCACGAACTAATTGAGATAGGTACATAATAGTGCTTATTACCAATCAAGAACAATGTCTGCATAGACCTTTGTGTATCACGTTCACATAGACTAAAAACTATCAGCCTTTTTTAAGCAAGTCTTACTATAAAAGGCACTCATTTGATGTCAGTAAACCTCCAATAGAATAGTAGGAATATGAATTATCATCATTTATGGTATAACATTATTGATTTATGGTGTGAATTTGATATTTAATTATGAAAGTGTGTTTTGTCATCTGTTATCAAACATTTGTGTATAAGGATACAAGATTGTATTTAAAATAAAAGATTGTGTACTAATATTTGTGTATACAAAAAAGTTAGGCCTATTCATAAGAAATAATAATAATAATAATAATAATAATAATAATAATAATAATAATAAAGCTATCATCTATTCTAATCTTCAGTATCATCCTCATCCTCAGTATCCTCATCATCAGTCGAGAACACTAGCTTTTCAAAAATCTTCAAGGCTCTCAATTTCCTTTAAGTCTCACCTCACTCTGCAAAAGAATGAAAGATCAATGCATAACATACATATATACACATTTGCATAAATTAACCGTTATAAGAAATAACTTACAGTAATGACTCGAGTCTCATCAATCATTGCCCTTCTAAAGGCTTCTATAGCACGAATGGTCCTTTTTACTAGAGCCCTTTTTACCTATTCAAATTAAGACAAAAGTGTCACAAAAAATTAAAACAAAATAATGAGTAGTAAAAAATCAAAAAGTACCATACCAGTGTGGTGTTCTTTGGCTTAAAGGGAATTGGCCAATTGTCCTAAATGCAAAGGTGAGTGAAGGATATCTCTCTATCTATGCCATATTACATGTAACAAAACTCTAGTATGTTAGTTAAAGTGCCCATGACTTCATCAGGTAGGATGATTGACCAATAGGTGGACTAAAAACTCCACTCCCAGATACATGAGCAGGAAAAGTTGCAAAATTAAGAACTAAGAGAACTAGAAATAGTTCCCACTCTTTTTTTTGTTGAAGAAGGTCTAGCCTCAGAGGTGGTGGTAGTAGTAGGCTGTAACACAATATATAATCAGAAGATGTCTTTAAAAATAGTGAGCAAAAGATTAAGCAATTTACCTGAGGAGGAAAAGGTCCTGAGTTATAAAGAACTTGAGGTAATAGGTGAGTAGATGCCTAAGAAAGGTAACCCTCTCCATCACTCTCTACTAGTGTGCTCTTTGGGAAACCTATAGTCATGCCCTGCACAAACCCTAGATCATCAATAAACTGCCCAAATAACATCAAGTCGGGAGGACTCTAAGGAATATGATATTCATTAGCCCATATGCCAACCTATTACTCTCTCTCCCAAAAACTATGAGTAAGCTTCTGGAGTGGTCAACAATATCCTATAAGAAGATAATTCTTAAGCAAAATGTAAAAAATCTGGCATCTTTTCAAGTGGGAAGACCTACCATGCCAAGTCAATATGCAAAAGTAAGTGTTAGTTATAATCACATAAATTACTAATAATGAGTTTTCATATGCAAGAAATACTCATATAGGACCAAGTCTTAGAATTGAGATACTAGTGATGCTATATCAGGGAAGATGTATTCCAAGGTCTTGAGGATGATCGAACCCATATGTCTATCACTGGGTATCGATAAGGGATGTTTAGCTTGCAAGGTCAAGGCAGTAAATATAGCTTTTATACATAAACCTATAAAAGCAAAGGCACAAGGTTAACATTATAAAAGACCATATGAAGTAAAAAAGGATCAAAATAAATTAGTTACCAGAACACCTGACACAAAGCCTACACAAATCGATGGCTTTTCTTGGTGTGAACAGCTATGTCTAAGCTTTAAAAAACCTAGCCAAGAGAGGAATAGCACCACTTCTAAGAGCTAATGTTCTTAACCTACTTTAAGATGAGAAGGAAGCTCCAACTCACATTGCCATTGGCATTAGCAAATAATGTCGTGCCTAGTAAGTAGAGGTGGAAGCAGCATACATACTAATCAACCTCAAACTGATTAGATGGAGTTACATCCATCCACCTCTCATACAAGTCTATGTATTGGATGCTCCTAGAATGATCCTGAGGAACAAAACCTAATAACTCCCTCAACTCTTGTATTTGAAGTGAGGGGTAGTGGTAGTAAGCCTCAAAAGTAATGGCTGACCCTGTGTATGGAACTTCAGTAATAAAAGCCCAATCGAAGGGCATTATGTCTAG
>CANXYI011413354.1:0-19686 GCA_948208565.1 Hura crepitans | reverse complement strand
TGAAATTTTTGAGCTTCAGGATCTATTATTTTTGGGTCCATCCGGGCACCTTCTAGGTCAGTCCCGGCCCGAAATTTTTTTATTACACATATACATTCCTTACTGCTTAATTTGAATTATTAGTTTTACTAAATTTTTTATTTTGCCTTTTTCCTCATTTTAGAGCCCCTCGAAGTTTCATGACTAGTGCTATTGCCTCGGTCCACATGCAAGTGACCTGGCAACCCTGGTGCACGTCCTAGGCCCTGTGGCACTATTCACAGAGCTCTAGATCACAGGCGTTACAGAACCACTATTTGACTAGGTCAAAAAGAATAACTTATGCTAGTCTATCTGCATTAACAAAGTCCTATCTTATTAATACTATGACCAAGGATGGTTTTGGTATTTCACATTTTCATGTAATAAGAATCTCACATTTTGAACTCTTCATAATTTCCTCTGTACTGTGAATATACTAGTGATTTTGCAACATAGTATAAGATTATATCAAGCAAATGAATTAACATAAGCACTATAGTAATAAAGAATGCCTTTTTATTATAAACTAAAGTTTGTTATGTATAAAAAATATCCCTATTATATGTAAGCTCTAAGGTATACTTCTAACAATAGAAGTGTAATGCCCAAGAATCCAGGGTTTATGAATAGTACTTCTCAGGACATGAATAGTGTTTCTAAGACTCAAGTAACATTAATATGAATGAATGGAAGTATTAACTATAATATAATTTTGGGAAAAAATTGGAATGAAAATAAAGACTTTAAGATGGTTAAAAATAAGAGAAAAGATTTTACGATAGTGTTTTGTACATAGTGACCTTGTTTAAACTAAGTTATAAGATATTTTATTTTTGCTTAAATTGACTTGGAATTGATTCAACCAAATACTTAAATATTCCAAATATTTTATTGGCAATAGAATTGGAATTTTTGAATTAAGAAGTATTTTAAAATAATCGGGCAAAGTTAAAAGTATTATTTTTAATCGATTTTTCTTAGTTTTTGAACATGGGTTAATAATAGCTTTTGGGTCTTGATTTAAATGATTTTATGGGATTAAAATGGATGTTAATTGAGGGTGTAATTGAGATAAAATAATTTTAAAAAGAAGAGAAGAAATTATGGGTTAATGAGGGCCATTGGATTAAGGGGCTATAAAAGGGTCAAAGCTCTCTTCATTAGGTTAACATTGCAATAATATTATACCTTCTACCCTCTATAGAAGCTGATGCCTCCTTTCCTGAATCATCCCTTTATTTTTCTTCTTTTCCATTCAAATCTCTCCTTAATTCTTCATCTAAAGCCTAAATCAGAATGTCTAAAGCCCCTAGACATATTTTATTACAAAGAAATCAAGTAAGGTTGGATGATTTTTAAAGTTGAATGCTTAAGTGAATAGTAACCCCATTTTTATTTGGTGAGTTTTGGAAGGTTTTCATATTTTTTAAGGTCTATTAGAGACCTAAAAAGAGATATATCAAGTTATTTTTTGAGTTTACAAGAATATATGATTTTATTTCGACTTTTACATCTTGCCTACATTATGTTATGTAGAGAAAGGTGATCAAGGAAGAGGGAGAGGGAAGGAGAAGTTTGAAAAGGCCATTATGGTGTAAATAGATTCATTTATAAGTGTAATCAATGTAACATATGTTGTATGTATGAAATTTTTAATTTAAAGTGTGTATGTATGTGTACATAACTTATGCCTTATGAATTTTGATGATGTTAGATAGTTTGTAATTATGATATGAGGTAGTAAGATGTTTAATTTTATGTGTATAATAGAGAATTGATGATTTTGAGTATGTACATCATAGTGGTAGAATAGTTCATATACATGCTTTGATGTTATTATGACCAAATATGCAATATGTATAAATTGGCTTTGTAGTGATGTTAAGTAAAGTAATGAGGTTTTAAACATGTTTAAGTTTATGTTAGAAATGAAAAATTGGTTAATATGTGCATGTGCCATACAGTGGCCGAATGGCCCATTTAATATGTCTTGATGTGGTTATATGTGTATATGGCTTGTAATTAGTTAGGTGATAATGGAAGGTATATGTTAGTGATGATAATTAATGTGTTTAACAAAAAGAATGAGAGGGTTGTCTTTTAATCTTAGAGTAGCTAAAACCTTTATTGTTTATAAAGAAGGATATGATGTGCTTAAATGATTTAGTATTATGCTTAAAATAAGGCATATTAGTAATGTATGCAAAGATTGACATTATTTTGTATATGGCATGTAAAAGTGATATATTTTATGTCACATTGAATGAAAGTTTGATAATAAGTAGCTTGTGTATATTATTATGTGTTACATAATGAGTTAATGTAAAGTGGGCATAAGCGTATAAAAAGCCATGAGTTTCTTTTTATTTCCAAGTGGCCTATTAAGGAAAGTTTAAGCATTACTTATGAAACTTATAAAATGCCTATGTTATTGTAAGTCATATGAAAAAGAGAGAATGGCCTAAATTATGGAATAATGAAAAATGCTTGTTATGATGTGTTATATACAAAAGATAAATAAGGTGCTCATAATGTATGATTGATTACATGAATGAGATTAACATAATCAAAGAATATTAATTCCTCATAAGGTCATATGTTAACCAATTTACTTTAAAAAGTTGAAACATAATTATACAGTGGTGATAGCCCATATGATTAGCAACCTAGATTGGATAGGTTGACCAATCAATAAGGGATAGATAGTAGCTGTTAAGGTATCTTAGTGCTTATATGTTGGTACAGTAGTTGTAGGGTCTAATAGGCTACTATACATATCTTTAGGTTGCTGCAGCCATCGAATGGTCTAAAAGGGCCACTACACATATACCTAGGCTAGTACAATAGTCATAAAGTTCAATAGGGCCACTACACAACCCTAGGCTAGTTTAATAGGTGTAGGGTCCAATAGAGCCACTGTATAATCCTAGGTTGGTACATCAGTCATAAGGTCTAAAAGGACCACTATACATAAATTAGGTGGGTGCAGCCACTATAAGGTCCTTATGGCCACTATATAACTATAGCCTTTGTGGTCAAGTAATCCCATTATCTAGTTATGAATAAGTGTCTTATATGTATGGGAAAAAAAAACAAAATAAAATGGTTAATATCTTAAAAAGATTTAATTAAGAAGTAATATGGACATTAGAACTCTTGCTTTGTTGTTATGATGCCTATGCATATACAATTGTGATGTTTAGAGTTATGGATATTGAGCTTGAGTGTATACTTATAATTTTAACATGTTATTTATATTGCTGCTCATGAGGTCATATTTTTCATAAATGTATAAATACATGGATAAATGTGGATACATATATTATTTTTAATATAACAATAAGTGTATTGGTTAGTCATCATTGTTTTTCCAATGCATAGGTCAAAGATCATATTAGAGATAAAGGCTCATTTTGGAAAAAGTAGATCAAAAGAAGTTATCTTTTGGTATTTTGTTTATCTTTGTATATATTACATGATGTATCATGGTATAGACACCTATATGATGTTTAAGGGATTGGGCCTAAACATGTATTGTAAATGGTTTTGTAAATCTTTTAAAGTAAGCTTGTAAACATATTTTAACATGTGTGGATGTTTTTATTTTTGTATGATATATCTTCCTTATGGATTGTTGATTGATTTTGAGTTTATATGTTTTAGAGTGATCAAAAGGATCTCGGATATGAAGTGTGATGTTTAATTTATACATAAGTGCACTTTTCTTGTAGGCTACTATTTGGGATAGTATCTCCAAATAGTCGTTATGCTGCCATACTTTTGACATGAGGACCCTAATAGTATACCCATAAAGTGGTTTTTGATAATTCACATTTTTTAAAAGTTTTATAAAATGAAAGAATGATTTTTAAATAAGCTTTTAAATTATAATGGTTTTTTATAAGTTTGGATATTAGTTTGTTGTTATTCCTCATTTGGGTTGGTGACTAGATCGGGCAAGGGGTGTCACATTTGGTGATATTAGAGCTTAGATTTAGGCATTCCTTTGTATATAAGGGTTACATATGAGTGACTCAGGTTTAAGATCGAGCATTGTATGATTATAAAGTATTGAGACTTATAATATGCTATTTTTCCTATAGATTAAAGATGAGTACATCTACACCCCCAGGTAATGAGAAAGTTGAGATCCATGCTCCAACTATGGTTGGATAAAAGGCTGCTAGGCCAAGATAGTTGCCCCTAGTGATGTTAGGCAGGTAGCTTAGGCATAGCTAACCTTACTCCAGTAGATGGTAAAGCTATTGAGATAAGCTATAACTATTGCTACCTTACCTACTCCACTAGTACAACCAGTACCAGCACTAGCTCCACAAGCTTTTCAAAAGACCTATTTAGAGAGAGCTAAGAAGATAGGGGCCATGGACTTTATGGGTGAGGAGTTAGATGATTCTGTCAAGTTAGAGTACTGGTTTGAGAGAATAGTCAGGATTCTACAATAGCTCTGGTATACCCTTAAGGAGAACTTGATTTGTGTAACTTTTTTACTATAAGAGAAAGCATTCAGATGGTGGGATGCACTAACAGAATATAAGGTAGCTGAGAATTTATCCTTGGATTTCTTTTTAAAGGAGTTTAGGAAAACTATATCATTGAGAACTACCTCCATAAGAAGAAACATGAATTTATTGATATGAAGTAGAGGCATAAAAATGAGAAGGAGTTTGCCAAGCCTAATACGTTTGAAAAAAGATGATTCCCATTGGAGCGGAGTGATGTAAAAGGTTCAAAAAGGGTTTAACCATGACATTAGGCTATATGAGGCAGCAATAAAGCTAAAAGATTTCTCTTTTTTGGTGGTAACATCACACACCATTGAGGAGATCTAGAAAGAGAAGTGGAAGAGCTTCTAAAAGAAGTGGTCTTATGGGTAAAGGTAACATAGTTTAGCACCTATTTTAGAGAATAAGCTTAAGAGTGAATAATCTATATAATAGCAAACTTAGAGATAGAACTAGACATAGAATTTGGGTCAGGGTTCACAAGTTAAGTTTATATAGTAGATGCAAGCTATCAGTGCTTCGGCATCTATAGCTAAGAGTGCACTTATAGCCCAGTGTAATTGTTGTGGCAAGAGATACAGAGGCACATGTTAGATGACTATGTCAAGGGTTTGCTAAGGCTATGGCTTAAAGGGTCATTATGTTAAGAATTATCTAAAGAAGCCTATAGATTCTATTTAGATGCAATGATTATTACCTACTTTTACCTGAGGTTAGAGGGGAGATTGGGGAGATAGAGGGGAGAGAAGTGATATGATAGGTGGTAGCCAGAGAGCAAGATTAGAGAGCGTCGCAAATCCTAGAGCTCCTACTAAATAGTATGCCATCCAGGTGAGAGAAGAGGTAGACTTTCTAAAAGTTATTACAGGTACTTACTAACCCTTTGATTTACTTGCATCAGCTTTGAGAGATCTAGGTTCTAAATATTCTTATATATGTACTGCATGAGCATAAGATTAAGGGTTAATATTAGAGTTGCTTATAGAGATCATGGTTAGCAATCGTATAAGTTAACATGTCATATTAAATAGAGTATATAAAAATATCCCTTGTCAATACAAGGATATGAGTTTTTGGTTGATCTCATTAGGTTTCCTTTAATGAGTTTGATCTGATCTTAGGCATGGATTGGTTGTCTAAGTATCATGTAGTAGTAAATTATAGAAAGAAGAGGATTTCTCTCATGGTAGAGGATTGATCCGATGTCATAGTTATGGGTGAGAGGACTTATTTTATGTCTAACATCACATAAATAATTATAGCTAGGAGGATGATAAGGAAAGGTTGCCAATCCTACTTAGCCCAAGTGATTGGCACTAAAAGAGATGAGCCAGATGGTAGATAGATACCAGTAGTGTCAAAGTTTATAGATGTATTCCTTGAAGAGCTATCGAGTTTACGACCAAAATGAGAGATTGAATTTAGGATTGATGTTCTACCTAGCATTGCACTAGTATCCATAGCTCTATATAGGATGGCTCTTGTAAACTTAAAGGAATTAAAAGTTTAATTGTAAGAGCTTTTAGACAAAGGGTTTATCAACCTGGATATATCACCTTGGGGAGTATCGATTTTGTTTGTAAAGAAGAAAGATGGTTCTTTGAGATTATGCATGGACTACTAACAGCTAAACAAAGTGACTATCAAGAATAGGTATCTATTACTTGCATCAATGAATTGTTTGATAAGCTTAGAGGGGTTGGTGTTTTCTTTAAGATTACTCTAAGATTGAGGTATTATTAGCTTAGAGTCAAGGAATTAGATATGCCAAAGACAACTTTCAAGACCAAATATGGGCACTATGAGTTTTTGGTAATGCCATTTGGGCTTACCAATACTTTAACAACTTTATAGATCTTATGAACTAAATATTTTGGCCTTATTTGGACTAGTTCATTCTAGTGTTTATTAATGACATCTTAGTTTATTCTAAGAACAAAGAGGAGCATGAACAATACCTGAGATGGCTTTTTTAGACATTGAGAGATAAAAAGCTTTATGCCAAGCTCAACATATATGAGTTTTAGCTAGACAAGGTGTCTTTCTTAGGACACATAGCTTTAGTAGTTGGCATTCGAGTTAATCTAAGTAAGATAGAGGTGATTATAGAGTGGAAGCCACCCAAAAACACAACTAAAATAATAGAGGCTCCTATTCCTACACAGCTAATATCAGAGGAAGATTTCACCATCTACAGTGATGCATCTCTAAATGATTTGAGTTGCATACTAATGCAAGAAGGCAAAGTGGTTGCTTATGCCTTAAAACAATTAAAGCATTATGAAAAGAATTATCCTACACATGATTTGGATTTTGCTACTATAATTTTTTCTTTGAAGATTTGGTGGCATTATCTTTATAGGGAGAAATGTAATGTGTATATAGATCACAAGAGTTTAAAGTATGTCCCAATGCATAAATAGTTAAATTTGAGATAAAGAAGATGGATGGAGTTAATTAAGGATTATGACTACCTTATTGACTACCATCCTGGGAAAGCCAATGTGGTAACTAATGCTCTCAGTAGAAAGTTTATGTCGATAATGAGAGCTATTTGTGAGAAGCTAAAGCTTATGGATGATAGAGCTTTCACTAAGTTACAAGTGAAGCCAAGTCTAGTCTTTTGTAATTGGTAAAGGATGCATAAAAGGATAACAATCTGATGAGTGTTACAAGTTTGATTTAAGGGGGAAGCCCATATAATATAAGATTAATAATGACGGCTACTTATATCATCATAACCGAATATGTATGCAAGATATGGCAGAGTTGAGGAAACAGATCTTATAGAAAGCTCATAATGCTCCTTATGCTATACATCTTGTAGCACTAAGATATACCAGTGCTTGAAGTGTTTTTAGTGGTAGTATGGTATGAAGAAAGATGTATTAGAGTTTATGACAAATGCCTTACTTGTTAGCACTTAAAATTTGAGCATTAGGTTTCATCTAGATTGCTTTACCCTATAGCAATTCTAGAATGGAAATGGGATAGAATCACCATGGATTTTGTGGTTAGGCTACCCATGATAAAGAGCAAGTGTGATTTAGTTTAGGTATTGGTAGATAGATTAACCAAGTCTACATATTTTATACTAGTAAGGATGGATTACTCTTTGGAGTAGCTTTCATAGTTATATGTTGATGAGATTGTCAAATTGCATGGAGCACTATCTTTTATCATATGTGATTGAGACCTGAGGTTTACTTTGAGGTTCTAAAAGAAACTTCATAATGCCTTAGGTATTTGATTGAGCTTTAGCACAACATTTCATCTGCAGATGGATGGTTAATTAGAGAGGGTCATTTAGGTGCTTAAGGAAATTTTGAGAACTTATGCCATAAAGTTCAAGGGAAGTTAGGATCATTACCTCTCCTTGGCAGAGTTTGCATATAATAACAGTCATCAAACAAGTTTTGGTATCACTCCTCATAAAGTTTTTTATAAGAGGAATTGCAGAACTTATTTATGCTGGAGTGAGTTGAGTGAAAACAAATTAATGGGACCAGATTTGATAAAGAATGCAGAAGAAAAAGTGAAGATAATAAAAGATAGGATAAATGCCACATTAAATAAACATAAGTCCTATATAGACTTAAAGTGAAAGTATATCTAGTATAATGTAAGGGATAAAGTGTTTCTCAAGGTATCTCTTTGGAAAAAGGTTTTAAGGTTCAGTAAGAAGGGTGAGTTAAGTTCAAGGTTCATTGGCCTATAGGGTGGCTTTGTCTCTAGAGCCATAATAGATTCATGATGTGTTTCATGTTTTGATGTTGTAGAGATACAAATAAAAACATTCACATGTTTTATTACTAAAAGAAGTGGAGATACAACTTGATCTATCATATGAAGAAGAGCTAGTAAAGATCTTAGCATAAGAGGTGAAAGAGTTACAGAATAAGACTGTACCTTTAGTAAAGATGTTATAAAGACACCATAATATGGAAGAAGTAACCTAGGAAAGTGAAGCATAGATGAGAGAGCAGTATCCATAGCTATTTGAACTAAGTAATTTTGAGGATAAAATTTCTTTTAAGAGGGGAAGAAATGTAATGCCCGAGAATCCTAGGGTTATAAAAAGCACTTCCTAGAATGTGAATAGTGTTTTTGAGACTCGGATTACATTAATGCAATCAAATGGAAATATTAATCATAATATAATTTTGGGCAAAATTTGGAATGAGAACGAAGTCATTAAGATGGTTAAAAAAAGAGTAAAGATTTTACATCAATGTCTCATGAATAGTGACCTAGTTTAAGCTGAGTTGTAAAATATTTCATTTTTACTCAAATTGACTTGAGATTGATACAACATGATGTTTAAATATTCCAAATAGTCCCTTGCCATTGGAATTAGAATTTTTAAATATCAAGAAGTATTTTATAAAAATCAGACAAAGTTAAAAGTATTATTTTTAATCAAATTTTCTTGGTTTTTAAATATGGGTTAATAGAGTTCGTGTATTGATTTAAGTGATTTTTTGGGATTAAAATAGATGTTAATTTAGGGTTTAATTGAAATGAAATAATTTTAAAAAGAAGAAGAGAAATTATGGATTAATGAGGGCCACTGAATCAAGAGGAGAAAGGATGAGAACCATTAGATTAAGGGGGCTATAAAAGGGTTAAAGCTCTTTTAATTAGATCAACATTGCAATAATATCATCCTTCTACCCTCCATAGAAGTCAACACCTTCTCTTTTAAACCATCCCTCTATTTTTCTTCTTTTTTCTTTAAATCTCTCCCTTAATTCTTTATCTAAACCTTAAATTATTACCTCTAAAGCCCCTGGATATCTTCTATTACAAGGAAATCAAGAAAGGGTCGAGGATTTTTAAAGATAAAGCTTGAGTGAATAGTAACCACTTTTTATTTGGTAAGTGTTTGAAGGTTTTCATATTTTTCTAAGGTCTATTAGGGACCTAAGAAGAGATATATCAAGTTATTTTTGAGTTTGCAAGTATATATGGTTTTATATGGATTTTACATCTTGCTTATGTTATGTTATATAGAGAAAGGTGATTAAGGAAGAAGGAAAAGTAAGAAGAAGGTTTGAAAAGGCCATTGTGGTGTAAATAGACTCATTTGTAAGTGTAATCAATGTAATATATGTTGTATATGTGAAATTCCTAATTTAAAGTTTGTATGTATATTATGTAACTTATGCCTTATGAATGTTAATGATGTTGGATGGTTTGTAATTGTGATATGATTAGATTATTTAGTTGTATATGTGATGGGAAATTAATGATTTTGAATATGTATGGTTTAGTGGTTGAATGGTTCATATGCATGCTTTGATGTTATTATGACCAAATATGCTATGTGTATGAATTGGCTTTATAGTGATATTAAGTAAAGTAATAAGTATCTAAACATGCTTAATATTATGTTAGAAATAAAAGATTGGTTAATTTGCGTAGGTGCCATGTGGTGGTCAAATAGCCCATTTGATATGTCTTGATGTGGTTATATGTGTATATAGCTTGTCATTATTTACATGAGTTATGTGATGATGGAATATGTATGTTAGTGATTATAATTGATGTATTTAACATAAAGAATGAGAGGGTTGTCTTTTGATGTTAGAGTAGCATAAACCTTAATTATTTATAAAAAAAGATGTGATGAGCTTAAATGATGGATAATGAATGTTATGTTAGTATTATGCTTAAAATAAGGCATATTATAATATATGCAAAGATTGACATGTTTTTGTATAAGTGACTTGTGTATATTATTAAGTGTTACATAATGAGTTAGTGTGAAGCGGGCATAAGCATATGGAAAACCATGAGTTTTTTTGTTTTGGTTGAATGGCCTATTGAGAAAAGTTTAAGTGTTACTTATGAATTCATGAAGTGCATATGTTATGAAAAGTCATTTGAAAATGAGAGAATGACCTAAAGTATTGAATAATTAAAAATGCTTATGATGATTTATGTACAAAAGATAAATAATGTGCTCATGATGTATGATTGATAACATTAATGAGATTAACATAGTCAAAGAACATTAATTTTGCCTAAGGTCACGTGTTGACTAAAGTAAAGTTAAAAACTCACTTTAATGTACTTTAAGAAGGTGAAACATAATTATACACTGGTAGTATCCATACGATTAGATAACCAAGGTCAGATAGGTTGGTTGGTCAACAAGGGATAGATAGCAACTGTTAAGGTGCCTCAGTACCTGTAGGCTAGTACAATAGTCATAGGGCCATTACATATAACTTTAGGTTAATGCAGCTGTCAAAAAATCCAAAAGGGCCACTGCACATATACCGAGGTTGGTATAGTGGTTGTAGCATCTAATAGGGCCACTGTACACCCTAGGCTAGTACAGTAGTCGTAGGGTTTAGAAGGACCATTATACATACACTAGGTGGGTGCAACCACTATAAGGTCTTTGTGGCCATACATAACTATAGCTTTTGTGGTCGAGTAATCTCATTATCTAATTACGGATAAGTGTCTTATATAAATGGGCAAACCAAAACAAAAAAAATGAATTAACATGGGTAATATCTTAAGAAGATTTAATTAAGAAGTAATATGGACATGAGAACTCTTGCTTTGTTGTTATAATGCTTATGCATATACAATTGTGATGTTTAGAGTTATAAATATCTAGCTTGAGAGTATGCCCATAATTTTGCCATGTTATGTATATTATTGCTTATGATATCTTATTTTTTTCCAAATGCATGAATGTATATAGATATGTTTATTATATTGATTACACCACTAAGCATATTTCTTAGTGTATCATTATTTTTGTGATATGTAGCTCAAAGATTAGATTAGAGATAAAGCCTCATTTTGGAATAAGTAGATTAAGAGAAGATATCCTTTGATATTTTGTTTATCCTAGTAAATATTATGCAATGTATCATGGTATAGGCACTCATATGATGTATAATGGATTAGGTCTAAATATGTATTGTAAATCATTTTGTAACTCTTTTAAAGTAAGCTCGTAAACATATTTAAAAATGTATAGATATTTTTATTATTGTATGATAAATCATCCATGTGGATTGTTGATGGATTTTGAGTTTGTGTTTTGGATTGGTTAGAAGGATCATAGAGATGAGGTGTGATGTTTGATTTATACAGAAGTGTACTTTTCTTGCAAGTTACTATTTAGGATAGTGTCTTCGAACAACCATTATGCTATTAGATTTCCAACACAAGGACGCCAACAGTATACCCAAAAAGCTATTTTTGATAATTTACATTTTTTAAAGTTTTATAAAATATAAGAATGATTTTCAAATAAGGTTTTAAATTATAATAGTTTTCTAGAACTTCGGATATCGATTTGTGTGTCATTCCTCATCAGTTCAGGTAAGGGGTGTCACAAGATACACTGATAGGCATATGAAGGATGATGTAATAACAAGGATGTATGGTTATTTTCATAAATTATATGCATGAAATATAATTACATACATATTTGATATACGATTTATGTCACTTGATGTAATTTATGTTAGAGAAAAAATTGTAATTAGAATATATGCATTTTATATTACAAATAGATGATATGTAAGTCTGAATGAAAATTTGGGAATTTAAGAATATTATAACTTGCACATTAAAATCCTTGTTTTTTCATTATATTATGAGTATGGAAGTATTTGGTAGTAGAAATAGTAATGTGTATAATAGTTTTTAAGAACTAGACTACAATGACATAACAGTTTCAAATAAATGAATGAAATAAAAGTTTTATTTATTCTTGGGTAGATAGTAGATATATTGTTTCATAATTGTTTATGAACATTTGAATAGAGTTATGCATTTATTTGATGGTATGAAATGCTTTCAGTTAATAAAAATTTTATAAGTTATATAGTTATGTTGATATGTGGGTTTCAAAATAATGAAATTTTTTTATATCAAGAATTATTTATGGAAGTTTGATGTATTAGAGTTGTAATAAAAAAAGAAAGAACTTTGTCAAGTTGATTTTATTTGTTATTGATAGCATAGAGGTAGGTAGTAGAAGTTCCAGTCCCAGTAAAAGTCAAAGATATCTAATGATGAATGGCATATAGATCATAGCATTTTAAATCATTATGAATCATTGTGTGTGTGAATTATTGTATGAGGTAATTCTTGTATATATATAAATATGGATAGGTTTCATGTTTTGATTTCTATCAAATGCAATATGTTGTTGTTGATTAAGATGAAATGTAATGTTTTTATGTGATTGGCTTTAAGAGACATAATGTGTATGCCTCATAAGATATGGTTTATATGAGTATGAGATGGACTATAAGATGTGATTTGTCTATTGAAAATGAGATTTGTTGATCTTTGAAATGGAGTTTGAGGTGCATGAGATCTATAGAAGTGTTTATTTTTATGTTGGTTTATTTTGTGTAGTGCTCTAGTATAGTTGCTATTTTGCTGAATTTTTTGTACGATAACCCACTAATAAAAACTATTTTTCTAAATGAAATGAAAAGTTTTACATAGGGATAACAATGTTTTCAAAGGTTAATAGATGTAAATTTTTAGCCCACTTCTTCGTATGTTTATAAATTGTGTTTATATATTCAATTATATGACATGATATATTACAACATCACTTTATTAGATCAATTACCAATCTGGTAAGGGGTGTTACAAGTTAATTTTGCAAAGTTGTAAAATTGAACTAAATTCAACTAAGTGGGATTAAAAAATTGCAAGTTACTTATATGCATTAGAAATTGCATACATAGGTGTATATTTTGGCTTGATGACTAGTTATGGTTTAAATGACTAGTTGCATTATTCATTTGCACAGTAGGTCTTACATGTCCCTACCTATTCTCTATTTCTCTATTGTATTTATCTTCTCATCTAACTCCCCTCAAATGTAAGTTGAGGTTTTCTATTCTAAAGAAATTTATTTAACTAGATAACATAGGATTAGATTAGGAAAGGAAGATGCAAGGAGCAAGGAGAAAAAGGTGATAATAAAATAAAGATAAAAAAGAAATCATTTTAATAATAAGTACTTTTATTATTATTAATTTTTCTTTGGGTCTAATTCATGTATACTACTTAGGATTTGGCCCAAATTGGTTTCTTTTGGTTTAAGAAAATCAAGGTAGTAAAAAGCCCATAACTAGACCATTTATTTTAATGAGATTAAAAAGCATTGCATGATATTAATTGGATTGAAGATATCATGTGTATGCCAAAGCATTTTACCCACGAATGATGAGATTTAAATGGAAGAAATCCCTTTAATAATGTAAGACAAGTAAGCTTTCCATTAATGTGGTGGGATCAAGAGTTCTTCTTAGTATTGGGTTGTTGAGCAATTTCAAGCATATATTACATTAAATATGCACCTTGTAGTGCCTAAAAATCTCGAGGTTATGAATGGTATTTTATGAGACATGAATACTATTCCCAAGACTCGGGATACATTGAAGTGAATGGATAAAAATATTAATCATAATAAATTTTTAGGCAATGTTTAAAATGAAAAAGAAGTAATTAACATGGTTAAAGATGCAAGTAGAGTTTTTACGATAGTGTCACATGAATAGTGACCTAATTATATTTAAGCTATAAAAATATTTCATTTTTGCTCAAATTAACTCAAGATTGATACAACCTAATACTTAAATATTCCAATTAGTCTATAGGCATTGGAATAGGAATTTTTGGATATTAGAAAGTATTTTTATAAAATAGGGTAAAGATAAAAGTTATGTTTTTAGTAAGATTTTCTTGGTTTTTAAGCATGTGTTAAAAGAGGTTTTTAGGGTTTGATTTATATGATTTTTGGGGAATTATGTAAATGTTAATTGAAGTTTATTAATGTTCAAAAGATAGGTTAAAATGATGATTAAATGTTGACCATTGGATTTTAAAAAAGGGGAAATCTAAGCCACTAGATGAGATGGGTATAAAAGGGTCAAGATTTCACTCTTCTTGGTTAATCCAAGAATAGTGTCATCTCTCTCACATGCTCTCTAAGTTGATAGCACCAAGGGTTTCTCCTTCTCTATTTTCTCTTCATTTTTCTCACAAAGGAACCCTCAATTTAACAACTAAACCCAAAATTCATCCCTCTAAGGCCTATTGATCACATTAAAAGCAAGAAAATCAAGTTATGTTGGAAGGATTTCATGTTTGGATGATGGAGTGAATAGTGACTCATTTTTGTTCGAGTAAGGTTTTTTCAGGTGTTCACATTTTTTAGGGTTCCTAGGGTGCCCAAGAATATATTTCTTAAGTTAGTTTTGAGTTTTGATACGTATAAGATTTTATATGTTTTTTTTTATGTATGAGCTTGTGTTATGTTTGTAGAGCAAAGTGAGAGAAGAAAGGGCAAAGGCAAGGATAACCAAGCTTAGTTGGTGTATTTTAGACTTAAAGTAAGTGTAATCAAAGTAATTTATAATGATTTTATGGATGCCCTAAATTAAAATTATATGTATATGTGTGAGAGTGTATGTGTGGTGTGAATTATGAATGCTATTGAGGTTGAATGCTTATGAATGGTGATATATGATCATGTGAGCATTCTATATTTGTAATTTTAGTACACTGTGGCTCTATAAATGGTACTTCATGGCTCAAAAAGTGCATCGAAGTGTCGAGTCACCTTTACGAGGCCTAAGGTAGGGCATATTGGCCATTAAACTTTAAGGGACTTAAAAAGGGTGAAAATGACCCAAATTAAAAATTTAACAAAACCAATAAATTATTTCAGGCCATAATCTAGTAGGCCATAGGCTCAGCTTGAGTCGGGTAGGGAATGACTTGAGATGAGCTCAGATGAACCTAAAAATATCATACCTAAAAGGTTAAAAATTGTAATTAGGTCATTAGAGAAGGAATTTTAAATTTTTAAGGTCATTTGAGGATTTTTTGAAATTATTGGTAAAACTTACATGCCCCTAAATAAGGCTATTTGAGAATTTTGAAAATAAACACAATAATTTTTTGAGGCCCGGGTGAAATTTTAAAATTTCTCAAAATTCTACCGAAAAATTGAGATTCTCGAGAATTTAGTTCACCTATTTCCTAAAGGAATTTTGTTGTGAAATTTTATAAGCCTCTAATTACGCCTAATTAAGGATTTTAGGAACAAATGGCACAATTTTTTGATATACGAGTATTTTTAAAAATTCCCCAAAGTTTTAGCATAAATTTTTTGAAAAATCGAGGTTTGGGCTACTCGGTTGCCACGTGTCATGACCCAAAGCAACCCAGCACTTCCATTAGTAGTTGTGACATTTTACGGCTATTTCAGCTTAAATATTTATTCCAAGGCCACTAAAAACTTCAATTGTTAGGTAGTAATTATATCTTAAAGATTATAGTAACCACAAGTAAGCAAATAATTTAAGAAAAAATTAAGAATTGATTAAGTGCACAATAAGAGGTGTTTGGGGACTAGCCTTGTGTGTAAGTGCTCTTCCTCTCTTTTTATTTTATTTTCTAGAGGATTACATCCTCCTAAGACTTCTTACCAATAAAATTTTTAATTGGGTCCTTATGGAATTTTGGGTGATTTTCCTAAGCTATGTTCGTGACTATAGAGGCCAAAAGGATAAGAGAGTGTAATGAGGGAATGGACAAATAAAAGGGGTTAGAAAAGCCTTGCCACTCCATAAGGTATATGATTTTAATAAATTAGAAGCATGCCTTGTTTTATTCCATTGTGAATTTCAGAAGTTGTGGCATGAAATCCTTAATAGGTATGGTAGTTACAATTGTGATGTAAACTTGAGCTGATGCTGCTTGTGTGTGCATGTATGATCAATTAGTGGGTGTTATGGCTGAATTCTTGAGTGTAGAGGGACTGGCTCCCATATAGCTATGAGTGTGTGTGTGTAAGTGTGGCATGGAAATTCATGTGCAAGTGTGGTATAGGAGGAAGGGTAACTGTGTGCTATAGAACTCAAGGATTTTGGTGTAGATGTGGTGTACAAGAATATGTTTAAGAAGAATGTCAAGGATGGTCGAGGCACACATATGTTGCGGCCTAGTATGGGATGTGTGGAATATTATATGTATATACATGTGCGTGTTTAAATTAGACTATGTTGGGTGTATGAGTATTCAAATATAGGGAAACATGTGGTTATGGCCATATGTTGGATGTGGTCGAGAGGTGTGAGAGGGGGCAGTGGCATGTAGCGCATGATATGGGATATATATAAATTTGTGTTTTTGCTAGAATGATAGTGCATGACATATGTTTGTGATGACTAAATGAAAAATGCATGTATCTAATTATAAAATGAGTATGGTTGAGAGGTATTAATTAGGTATCTTGGCTTAGAAGGCAAGTAGTATTACATGTGTATGTGAGATTGGTAAGGTGATTGCATTAATATGTTATGAATAAAATAGTGCTGAATGTGTATAGGAAGGTAAGTGCTTGGCATGGTAGGGTGTCATAATAAGTGGGCATGTGTGTGCTTAATGAATATTAAGGTGTGGTTACTTGTGAAAAAGGGCATGTATACTACTCTTGCAAGGTGTGGCCGAGGAGTATGAGTAGGATTAAGGTGTCTATGGTGGTATATGTGGCGGATAGATCATGATAGCAATTATTTATGGTATGGAAATGTATGCTTAGGTAATAAACTTAATAAAATAATACATATGATACCTATGGCCGAGACATGTAGGTGTAATAGCTTGTAATGTATGGCTCCTAAGTAGTTACATGTAGTCATGAGATATAATAATAATATATGGCAAGTAGGTATATTAACTTATGGAAAAACATATATCATTGGTTATAAAACATGGTTGGCTAAGAGGTTTGCATGTGGACATAGGCATAATATATATGATATAGGCTAATATGAACATGTGAGAATGGTATAGTTGAAAGACATTAATTGTATATCATGAAATTGGCATAATAATCCCCATATGTGAGTAACATGGCATGGTAAATATTAAATAATGCATAAAAAAATAGTGGCCCTAATTAAGTAAGAAGAAAATGTCTTGTAACTGTTTTAAAAAAGAGTATGGAAAAATTAGCCTAAAAAGTGATTTATAATGGCATGAAATGGTGCCTATATTGTAAACCTTTTGTGCACTTAAGTTTAAAAGAAATTTGAGGCCACTTTTGAGGTCAATGTGAAAATATGAGATGACATGAACTTAAGCCTACAATGGCAAAATTTTTCGGCATAAAAAAGGGTGTGGGAAGATACCCAGAAATCAGTGGCTATAGGCCTATAACAATGTATTGTACTTGTAACTGATTTATAACTGTCCTATAAAAGGATCACTTTGGGACTTGACATGAATATGGTTTATGACACGCCCATAATTGGAATTTAAATAAATGAAATAAAATGGACATAATGATGTCTATAGGATGAACTTAAATTAGGCTTAGGAAATAGACTTGTAGTTTTTGATAGGACCAAAAATGACCTGTAACTATCCAGGTCAAATTTCAACTGTTGAAATTAATTTGTAACTATCTATTAAATATTATTAAATATTATAAAATAATGATCAGTAAAAAAATGAATGTAAAATAAAGTCAAATGGCCCATTAGTTAGACACCCAATGGATGGGTTGACCAGTTAACTTAGGGATTAGCAGTTGCTAAACTGTCTATTTATTAGACTGGGCCGGTGTAGCGGCTAAAGGTCCAAAATATGTTCCTTCACACATTTTTAATTGCCATTAAGAGGTCTACAAACTGATCTTTATGCACAGTTACTCATTATTTTTTTTCCCTTTAGGAGGTTCTTATGAAATGATCCTAATAGCTATACCTATTTCACATTTTTAGTTGCCATTAAAAGGTCCATGGACTAATTTTTATACATAGTTACTCATTATTTTTGCCCTTTGGGAGGTTCCTATTAATTGATCCCTATGGCTGTATCAGGCTGCTGCAGCATCAAGGTCGTGTCCAAAATATGGGCCACTACACAATTTTTAGTTCTATCTTGGTCCAATGTCTATAAATGTAATCTATCTAGTTAGGCCTATTTAATAATTTAAATAATGCACCTGGGAATAATTGATTGATTGAATAAATTGAAATAAATAAACTGAGTGAAATTATCACAATGGCATAACTATAATTACCTAGCTGATGGAATGTATGTAAATGAAATGAGTATTGTATTTTTAATTTGTTTCTATACACTTAAATCTTATCTTGTTAGTGTATTAAAGCATATGTGTGCCTGCATAAGACATATTTTTAATACATTAAATTCACTACTAAGTTTTATACTCAATATACCTATGTTTTGGTGTATAGGTAAGTAAGGATAATGGTCAAGCCTTGTAGTACATGTAGTGTAGCAGTGAAGATAGTAAATATCTAAATTTTCTGTATTGATGTAAATAGTATGCACTCATATAAGAGCTGTAGGTTATGTGTCTAGCATTTTTAGAAGCTACAAAAGTCTATAAATTTAAGTAAAATAGAATGTAAATAAATAGGCCTTTATACTATAAATATTTAAACTGTGTGATATCTAAATGATTTAGATTTTATCTTGATCGGGCTATTGTGGGCCTGAGGCCCTATGTGATATTGATACTAGAAGGATAAGAAAGTGTCCAGGAGTGCTAGAATTGAAAATATAACTGCTAGAAGTGTTTTTTTACAGGTGGAAAATTTTTAGGGTGTCACTCGGATAGCTATTGTGCTGCCCAAATTTCTATAAGTTGTAAAATGGCTTATCCAATGCTTTTCTAGAACAAATATACCCTTTATAACATGGACTCGAGGTTAGACAGATGAATTAGGCCATATATGATTAATTAATAAATTTTCTGCAAGTGTTAAATGAATGAACCTCGAAGAAATTTTAGGATGGGTGACTAAGTGGGAAGTGCACCACTTATCTGATTCTTTTAAGAATCCAGTAAGTGGTGTAATATTTAGTGGTATCATAGCATAGGTTTTTGTTCCTAGGTATTTTACATGAGTGCTAGTGTCTAGGATTGATTTCTCTAAACTGCTACACTGTAATAAGGCTAATAAGTGAATGTTTCTTTTGTAGTAATCAAGATGAGTGAGAGAACCCCACTAGAACATAGCAAGAAAGCAATAAGTCCCACCCCTAGTATTATTCAAGGAACAACTGAGATAAGGGATGCTGTACATTAGTCACCACCTCA
>CANXYI011413267.1:0-11805 GCA_948208565.1 Hura crepitans | reverse complement strand
TTCTTTACCCTTCAACTACTGGATAGCTACACTGCACGATCACTGAGGCTAGCTTGCTTATCTTTGTTACCTGTGCACCACAACATAGGTACATTGAGTATAAAACTCATTAAGCAAATCTAAACCATTTAAAACATGCATTAATACACATATACAATTATAATTAATACTTTAGGTGTAGTGTGTGAGCCACATGCCAAATGATTGATGTCATACAGATGGAATGTCTTATTTCTTCAAAATTACAAAAATGCCACTATGATAATTTTATTCAATTTCTTTCTACAATTCATTCAATCATTCCATTATTTCCAAGTGTATTGTTTAAATTATTAACTAGGCCCAACTAGGTAGACTACACTTACAAACACTAGAATAAGAGGGAATTGAAAGATATGTAGTGGCCCACATTTTAGACCCTAACCATTGCACTGACCTAACATAGCCTATAGGGATCAGTTCATAAGAACCTCCCAAGGGGCAAAATACTGAGTAACTATGCATAGGGATTAGACTGTAAACCTCCTAAGATACTAATTATATCAAATAATCCATTTGAGTCTACCTAGCAAGTTAGTGTAGTGGCCGATCTAGGGACCTTCATGGCTGCACCAGCATAATTCAATATGCAATCAAAAGTGCTGGCAACAAAGAGTGTCTACCACACAAACTAGTGTAGTGGCTCAATAATGAACCTCAACCACTGCACTGGCCCAGTTTAATAATCAGATAGTCTAGCAGCTACTAAACCTTAAGTTGACAGGTTAACCCATCTTGTAGGTGTCATACTAATGGGTCATTTGACTGCATTTTATGCTTATTTCTTTATTGATCATCTTTTTATAATACTATAAAGTGAAAACAGATAGATAAAATTTTTATCAAATAGTCAATTTTTAACCTGGACAGTTACAAGTCATTTTTAGCCCTATCGAGTAAAATTTTCTATCACTTTTTGACTCAATACAGAAGTCATAATTACAAACATATTAAATCTAGTTTAGTGCATTAATTTGGCTTAATTATATTCATGTTAAATTGTCAATTTAATTATAATCCCAAAATCACATTTTTCAGGACAATTATAGGTCATCTTGCTTAATTACCACAGCTATTTTAAGTTCATTTTAAGTCCCTTTAGTGCCAATTACACCAATGATCACATACTTCCATAGGCCTAAAGCCAACCTTAATGAAGGACATCCATTTTCCATACAAATGGCTTACATGCCAACTTACAAAAATCTAACAGTCTAGGTCACTTTAAGGTACATTTCCATGCCTAAAATTATTCCCCTTTTTAAAGCCATTTTACATGCAATTGTAAGTCAACTTTAAGTTCATTTTCCAATCCTTTTTTCATACTTTAAAAATGTCCCATATGTTATTCTTTTCATGCCACACTAACCATGCATATCAACCTAAATTGTGCCATATACAAAATGCAACAATTGCCATGCTATTGCTTGCATAAATGCCAATTAGACCATACCTCAGTTTCAAGTCAACTTACCTTGCCAAGCTATTGACCACAAGTTCCATTATGCCTTATACATATTACACAAACATGCCTATACACATATTATGCTTTTACCATGCAAATTAAACTAACATACCCCAAAATATTCCTCAGCCACTTTACATACACCCCCATCCAAGTCTTAGTTCATCATGTTCTTCACTTACAGCTCACATGCCATCAATGGCAAGCTAAAAACCCTTCCATAAGCCATGTACACATGCCATTCACCTAACATACCTATCCAAGGACCTCTCGATCAATAAGAGGACATATACACCAACTCCTAATTCTCCCTATCTACATATACATTCTTAGTATATTACATGCCACATACCTTAACTAACATGCCATAACACCATTTTTAAGCCATGTACCCACACACACCCACACACAAAGCTCTTAGCCAAGTAGTGAACTTAACCTTCCATGTATTATTTTCATCTAAACATCATTCTAATCATTCATTCCATATATAAATAGCATAATTATACACATAGTCTATCAAATCACACACTTAAACAACCTAATCTAACAATTCCATTCAAGTTTTCCAAACATCATTCATGGAAAATCAACCCCACATGCTTTGAATGGATTAAATTTATTTACCTTGCCACTAAGGGAGTTGAAATCCACTATTCTAGCTTGAAAAAAATCACCAAAAATCACACTCATTCAAATCAAATTCTAATAACATAAGTGTTCTTATAATAATCAAATCCTTTAGGAAATAAAATAAAAAGTGCTAAAATACTTGCACATAAGAAATTGCCCTTTTAGTCCTCTTTATTGATCACCTTAAGCTATCTTTAATTTTCTTGAATTTTATCCACTCCTATGGCTTCCAACACCTTCACAAATCAATTCCTAACATATTAAGATGTTTTCTTAGTGACAATAGACATAAGAAAATGCTGGAGAAAGGAGATGAAAATGGTGAAATTGGTTAAAAAAAGCATTGGCTATAGCAAGGGGAAAGAAGAAGAAAAAAGGTTGAGGATGAGTGGAAATGGCCATGTGGCCATCCATATGTCAATTTAGCCCTTTTATAGTGGCTGAGGTGACCCAAGTGGGGGCCACACGCCACCCAAACAACTTGAAAAAGATCAATTTCTGTAGAAACTTCAAGGAATTTTTAAAAATACTCAAACCTTTAAAAATCATTGCATTTGTCTTAAAAATCCTTAATTGGTCCCATTTAAGGGCTCGTAAAATTTCACATCCAAATTCCCTCGACAGGATAGTTAACCAATTACCTTGGTTTACATGCAAAACCTTGAAATTTCTAAAATTTGCAAATGACCTTAGCATTCAAAAAATCTTTCACCAATGGCCTGAGGGTAATTTTTAACCTTAAGGGTGTGGCATTTTTAAGTCTGTCTGAGCACATCCTAGGTCATTCTTGGCCTGACTCTATCTAAGCCTACAACCCACTAGATTATAGCCTATAATAATTTACTAGCTCTACTAAATCTATAAATTAAGTTGATTTCATCATTTTATGGCCTTTTAAAGTTTCATGACTTGTACCTTTGCCTCGAGCTTTATGAAGGTGACCGAGCACTTTGGGAACACTTTTCGACCTCAATGGTACTATTCATGAAGCATTGATATACGAGCATTACTGTATAAGTTATAAATGGTGGCTATATATCATACATATTGATAAAGGTGTACTCTTACTTATATGGGCATGTATGTCTAAATAGCACTATAAGAGTGCCTATGCATGAGAGCTTATGAAATGTAAGAAATTGAAGTGCATACAAATCCATTCATTATGTTTGATTATAAACAAGATTATCATCATGAAGAAACAAGATGAGCATAAAGTGTGAATAAGCACTAATTATACCATAATATGGATAAAGCAATAAATATTCAGGCATAATGTATCTTGAGTGAACTTATAACCTTAAATGAATGTGTAAATGGACATGGTGAAACCATAAATGAAATAAAAATGGTGTTTAGACTTGCATATGGCACAAATATGGCATAAATGCATTATAAAAAGTGCATAATCTCAAAAATAACATTTTTAGGGAAATTAAGTAGTTTCAGTCAATTGATGGCTAAAACAAGTAAGTTAAAAGCTACCTAAGCTTAATTAAGTTGGTGAAACCAAAAACACATCATTTTAGGCCATCAAATGTAACTACCTAAAAATGGATAGGTTGACCAATCAACTAGGGGATATCACTATTGCTAGGAGGGTTCACTTTTAGTCTTACCCATAGATTTATACTATGATCTTCGAATCTATGTAGGGGTAGCCACTGTAAGGTCCCATAGGGCCACTACACAAGTATAAGCAAATGCAATTGTGTAAGTCTAGATGGGCACTGCACATTTTATTTATGCTGATGCAGTAGCCATAAGGTCTAAAATATGGGCCACTACACATTTCTTGATCCTATTATCCATAGGTTTAAGGTTATTCAAAATGGGCTTAAATTAATAAGGCAAACAACTAAATTAACCTATAATATATGTCATGATAGTTAAAATGGCAATTAAGTGCATGTATGAATTGATAATTGCTCAACTTGACAAGTTAAGGGTTTTAAATGCATGTTTGCCACACACACACACACACACACACACATATATATATATATGATATGGATATCATTATGCATGGTGTATGTTTTTGGACATGAACTTGGCATTTCCCCATTATATTTGAGTATTATAAAGTATATGGATTGGTTATGCATGGAAATGAACTACATGTACCTATTATCTATTAAAAATGCTTAAATAGCACATGTTATTTTGATTACACCACTAAGCATTTGCTTAACATGTCATTTATTTATGATGTGTAGGTAAGAAGACTTTTTGAGATTTAAGCCTCGAGACATCAAAGGCTTTAAATTAAGGCTATTATTTTGGTAAAGAGCTATAATTATTAAGTAGTTTTGTGATATATAGGTAGAACTCGATGTGTAATGTATGAGAATGGGCCTAAAATGTGTAAAATAGGTCGCTTTCTGGATTTTAAAATATGTAAACCTTTATAAACTATTTAATTATGCATTTTGGTGTATGATATCTCTTCCTAAGGTTAAGATATCTTATGATGGTGTAGTGTGCTATTAGAGTGATAATGTGTGAAATGTATATAGAAGTGTATTTTCGTATACAAGTTACTATTCAAAATTTGGGATAGTACCCCGTACAGCCGTTATACTGCTAAAACTTTGGCATGAGGATTCCCAATTTTTGTATATGTAACACTATTTGAAAAGTTTTCTAAATTTATATTTTTATATATTATGTTTGTGATAAAGAATGTTTTATAATAAATAACATAAAGAGTGAGTTTGGATATCTCAATATGCATGCATAACTTAGTTGGGCTCGATGATCAGCTAGTATCCAAACTAGGTAAGGGGTGTCATAGAGATATACCTATAGGTAAGGGGTGCCATAGAGATATACCTATATAAGGAGAGACAAGAGTTTCTATACTTGAAGTAAGGGAAGAGATTCATGTCAAAATACAAGAAAAAAATTTGCTCATTTGAGTTAATATGTAGAGGAATTAATGCCAACTGAGGAAGGGTGATATAAAAGGTTTAAAAAGGGCCTAAATGTAGAGCTAAAGATGTAGATTACAACTAGTAAGATTCTAGAATTCTCTTCCTTGGTCTTGATAGCTTATGCAATAGAAGAGATGGTGAAGGAAAAAAGAGAGCCTTTCCAAAAGAAGAGGCTATTTACTATAAGCTAGACCAGCTTAGCTATCGATGTAGGTAAAAAATAGAAGGGTTCTCAATCCCCACAGTAATTACAAAGGCAGGGACAGACACAAAGGTTAGGTCAGACATCTCAATATGGGCCTCAACCTTTATAGCAAGCCTTTAGTGCCCTAGTATCTACAGCGAGGAGTGCACCTCTAGTGTGTGGGATATGTAGCAAGAAACACTAAGGATCATGTTGGCAAATGAGATTAAGAGAATACTTTATGTGTGGAGCTAAAGATCACTATCAGAGGGATTATCCAAAGAAGTAAGTAGATGCCACCCAATTACAAGCCTCTTCCCCAACACCAAGTAGAGGTCAGAAGGAGAATAAGAATGACAAGCTAGGTACCAGTCAGACAACTACATCAAAGGCTCAGGCATTAGTTCACTAGTATGCTACCTAAGATTGCTAGGAAGTGAAAGCACCTGATGTGATTGCTAGTACTTTCTCTTTATTTGATGCACTTACGTTAGCACTAATAGATCTAAGATCTACTCATTCATACATTTGCACCACACAAGCACGCGATAAAGGATTAGAACTAAAACCCATAAACTTAGATATCCTAGTTAGTAACTAGATTGGGCAAAGTGTGATAGTTTATAGAGTATACAAACATTATCTTTTAGTAATTCAAGGTCAAGTATTCCCAGCTAATCTTGGTGAACTAGCCTCCCATGAATTTAACATTAACCTAGGCATAGAATGGTTATCTAAATATCGAGCAGTAGTTGACTACGAATAGAAGAGGTTTACCCTCAAGATAGCCAAGGGACATAAATTGACAATAGTTAGTGAGTGGAATTCCTTATTTAACTTTATCTCAGTTATGATAGCTAGGTGACTCATTCGAAAGGGACGCGAAGCTTATCTAGCACATGTAATGGATACGCATAACACAGAATCGAGTTTTAACTAGATACCAGTAGTGATAGAGTTTCCTAATGTATTTTTAGGGGAACTGCCATGATTGTGACCACAACGAGAGCTTGATTTTAAAATTGAGGTGCATCCTAATGCCATGTCTAGATCTATTACCCTATACCAGATGACACCTATAGAATTGAAGGAGCTAAAGGTGCAACTACAAGAATTGGTAGATGAAGGCTACATTAAGCTAAGTACTTTAACATGGGGAGCACCAATGCTATTCGTGAAAAAGAAAGAAGGATCACTATGGCTATGTATTGACTATAGGTAGTTAAACAAGGTCATAGTTAAGAATAAATACCTATTGCCTAGAATTGATGATCTCTTTGACTAGCTCCAAAGTGCTAGCATGTTTTCTAAGATAAACTTGAGATTAAGGTATCACCAGTTGAGAATTAAGGAATTTGACATTCTAAAGACTACTTTTAGAACTAGATACGGGCATTATGATTTCTTTGTGATGCCATTTGGGCTTACAATTTCCCTTGTACCTTTCATAGACCTCATGAATAGAATCTTCAAGCCATATTTGGACTAGTTTATCATAGTCTTTATTGAAGACATTCTAGTATATTCGAAAAGTATAGTAAAACATGAGCAGCATTTGAGAATTGTGTTATAGAATTTAAGGGAGAAATAGTTATATGCTAAATTGAGTAAGTGTGAATTTTTGTTGATTGAAGTAGCCTTCTTAGGCCACATTGTCTCAGTAGACAGCATCAGGGTTAATCCCAATAAGCTTAAAGCTATATTGGAATGAAATCCTCCTAGGAATGTTACTAAAATCTAAAGCTTCGTATGATTGGCTAGTTATTATAGGAGATTTGTGAAAGGTTTCTCAATGATTATAGCTTATTGACTAGATTGTTATAAAATGATGTGAGATTCATGTGGGATGACAAATGTCAGTCAAGCTTTGACATATTAATGGTGATGTTGACTGAAGGTCTAATACTCACTCAACCCGAACAAGGGCAGGATTATGTGATCTACAGTGATACATCCCATAATGGACTTGGATGTGCTTTGATATAGGAGGGAAAAGTGAAAGCTTATGATTCAACGTAATTGAAGCCACATGAATAAAACTGCCCGACACATGATCTAAAATTAGTAGCTATTGTATTTACCTTAAAGGTATGGAGACATTACTTATATGGTGAAAAGTGTTACATTTACACGGACTATAAGAGCCTAAAGTACCTCCCTACCCAAAAAGAGTTAAACTTAAGGTAATAATGATGGATGGAATTAATAAAGGCTTATAACTATTTGATTGAATATCACCTGATGAAAGCATATGTAATTACTGATGCTTTAAGTCAAAAGGTCATAGCTGCTCTGAATGTTAGAATAGAGTACGCTTAGGTGACGTAATTTTAGCTAAACTACAAGTAAAACCTAACATTAAGTAGTAGGTAAAAGAAGCACAAGTGTGGGATAAGCATCTTATACAGATTGTAAGTAAAGTTAAAGAGGGAAAGATAATAGAGTTTAAGATCAAGGTAGATGAATGCTTATACTTCTATAATACATTATGTGTACTTGAGGTGCAAGAAATGAGAACACAAATTTTGAGGGAAGCACATGATGCTCCGTATTCCATACATCCAACAAGAAGGAAAATGTATTATGATATGAAATCCCACTAATGGTGGCCAAGAATGAAGTATGATATAGTATATTATATGGCTCAAAGCTAGCCATGTCAATAAGTGAAAGCTAAACATCAAATTCCTTTTAGATTGCTGCACCTTATAGCAATTCCAAAGTGGAAGCGAGAAAAAGTTAGCATAGATTTTGTCATGGGACTACTGATGACTAGACATTAATGCGATGTAGTTTGGTTGATTGTAGATAGGTTGACCAAGATAGCCTATTTTATTCTAGTGAGAATGTATTATTCCAATGATAAGTTAGCATAATTGTACACCAATGAGATTGTGAGACTACATGGAGTGCCAGTTGCCATCATTTTAGACCAAGACCCTCAATTCACTTCTAGATTTCGGAAGAAGTTGTAAAAAGCTTTGGGTACTCATCTGACCTTTAGGACAACCATCCATTCATAAATATATGGATAATCAAAATAAATGATACAAGTGTTGGAAGATATGCTACATAGTTGTGCCATTGAATTTAAAGGAAGATGGGACTAGCACATATAGTTGAATTTGCTTATAACAATAGCCATCAACCTAGCTTGGGCATGGCTCCTTATGAGGCAGTGTATGGTAAAAAATGTAGAACACCACTTTATTAGAGCAAAGTAGGTGAAAATAAGCTTATGGGACCTGAATTGATTAGAGATGTTGAAAAGAAGGTTATAATCATAAAGGATAGATTAAAGGCTTTCATAGATCGATAAAAGTCATATGTTCACTTAAAATGGAAAGATATTAAATATAAGGTCAATGAAAATGTGTTCTTGAAGGTATCATTATGGAAGAAGATGGCTATATTTGGTAAGAAATGGAAATTGAGTTTGAGATTCATTGGTGCTACGAGATCACAGAACGTGTGGGATTGATAGCTTATAGGTTAGCCTTACCACTTGAATTACAACATATCCATAATGTATTCCACATTTTAATGTTTAAGTGATATCAATCTGATCCTATACATGCAATACCTATAAAAGGAGATACAAGTGAAATTAGATTTGACTTATAAAGAAGACCCAATGCAAATATTAGCTAGAAAAGTCAAAGAATTAAGGAACAAATCTATACCATTAGTGAAAGTGATGTGGAAGCACCGTAAGATATAGAAAGCCACCTAGCAGAGCAAGGAGCAGATGAAAGCTTAGTATCCATAACTACTCTTGCAAGGTAATTTCAAGGATGAAGTTTATGAAGAGGGGAAGGATTGTAATGCTAGTGAACCTTAGTCTTATGAATAGTACTTTTTGAGGCATGAATAGTGTTTCTCGAGATATCGGGGCACCTTATGATGGCCAAAAGGAGGTGTACTAGTCATAAAAATTTGACAGGCTTGAAAATGATAAAAATGAAATAATTAAAACTTTTAGCAGAACCAATAAACCATTTTAGGCCAAGAATTAGTGAATAATGACCTTAGTTGACATTGTGCCAGGAATAGTCTAACATGTGTCTAGATGAACCTAAAAATAGCATACCCTATAGGTCAAAAATTCTAATGAGTCTACTGGTGAAGGAATTTTAATTTTTTGAGGTTGTTTGATATTTATTTGGAATTTCTTAATTATGTGAGTGAATAATAACCCTAGTTGCCTTTTGAGTTTTGACTCCAGATTTTACAAGGCCTATAATAAGCACTATCGAGAATTTTTGAAACTGAGAACATAATTTTTAAAGGTCTTGAGAAATTATTTTGAATTTCTTAATTTCCAAAGGAAATCATATTAAAATGGGTGGTTTGATTAACACATGGCATAATTCGGGCCGTCTACATATTTAATATAAAAGCCATGACACATGTGAAGGGTGTCACTTATGCTAAAGTCTCCATCTTCCTCCTCCCCCACTAAAAATCAATGCAACCTTCCTTCTCTCTCTTCCCTCCATTTTTATTCTATATCTCCTTCAAATTAAGCCCAAATCCATTAAAATTTATATGGTTCTTTCCCTCTATAACCTCCTGAGTCCATTCCCATTAATAAAATTTAGAAATAGAGGTTAGAAAGTGAGATATGGGCACTTAGTGAATAGTGTCAAATCTTTGTGTAAGTGGTTTTATTCCAATTTTTATTTTTCTTTTTAGGTAGTCCTAAGTAAGCCTAGATTAACCATGTAGTTAGCTTTCAATTTGAAGTTATGAAAAATTTTTAGGAATTTTCTAAACCCTAGTATGGGTATGTTTGTAGGTAAAGAAGAAAAACTTGGAGAGGAAAGGTAACCAAGGCCTTGAAGTGGTGAATTAGGGTGTTTTGACACCCTAGGTATGTGAATTTAGCATAATATATGTTTGTGATTATTTATGTGCATGATTTGATGTGTGAAAGTGTGTATGGAAGTGCCACTATGTGTGTATGTTAGCTTATAACACTTGTATACATATGTTATAGTGATTATGAGAAGCCTATATATGTGATGAATGCATGAGTAATACATGTGCATATATGGGAATGAAGTGTGGCCGCGTGGTATGTAAGGAATAAGTGTGTGTGTGCATGTGTGATTGGTGATATTATGGCATGTGCATAAGCTAAAAATGTGTATAAAACGTGGTAATGAAGTGAAATTGATAAGACATGAATTAGTGGTGCCTAAACATGGTATGACCATAAGTGTATTAGGGATATAAAGCAGAGGTACGTGTGTGTAAAGCAAAGGTTTGAGTGAGCAACATAAAGCATAATGTGATTATATGAATTAAGAATAAGTACGTGAGGTAGTATAAAATTTGATGTGCTAAGTGATAATGGAAATAGATCATTGTGCCCTATAAATGTAGTGATGTAATAGGCATTGAATACTTGAGAACCATAGCTTGAGATTTTGGGGTCATAAAAATGATTAAATGAATAGTGATATACGAGTAAAAAGGGCATTGTGACTATTGGTTACATAACAATGAAAATGTGCACATAATTGGGATGATAATAATTAATGTTATAAGTTTTAATGAATGGACTATAACTAAGAAAAACAAAATTGGAATTAGAGTTGGCCTATATTAGTTAGAGACACACTAAACGGGTTGATCGGTAAACTAGCGAATTAGTAGTAGCTAAGGGTTTTGGTCTTCCTAGGCCATTGCTTGTTACATGTGATGGTAGGTGTAGCCACCGAGGTTCTAATAGAGAGCCCTACACACTTAGATATTAGGAAGTCCATATGGGCTGATGCCTGCTTACCCACTTTTGTTATGGATTTGGGAGGTCTCATAGGGCTAATCCTTACTATCTACTTATAATGATTTGATTATTAGGATTTGAGAGGTCCCATGGGGATAATCCTTACTATCCCTAATATTGGGAGGTCCACTAGGATTGATCCCTGCCACTTTGATTTGGGAAGTTCACATAAACTGATCCCTGCTTTTGGATGGAGTTGGGTAAGTGCTACTACTAGGCCTAAAATATGCACCACTGCACAATCTAGTGTCTTTAAGTGTAGTCTTTGTAGTATGGGCATAAAATGGAATAAAGGAAACAAATACAAATAATATAAATAGTTATAGCTTTATGACACATCTAACCTAATTAAGAATAAGGAAACATAATTAAGTATCTAAAATAGACTTTGAGACATATTGAATTATGAGTAATTGGACTGGTTGCTAAATGATAGAATTATATTCAAATGAACTTGCATGGTTACAAGACTTGTATAATATGTGCTTACTTTATGATTGTGTGTTGTGACATGTATATTACATTAAATTCACCACTAAGTTTATACTCAGTATATCAGTGTCTAAATGAGCATCTAGTAGGTAATAGTGCTACTCAGTCTCAACAACTACAATGTAGCTAATGATCATTTGTTGAGGTATACTTTTCATACTTTTATATGTACATAGTTAGCACTCATGTGTAGATAGGATATGGGGCCTAGGGCCTAGAGTTGTTGGATATTACTTTTGATACTATATGGTCTATAGGAAGTAAACTA
>CANXYI011413011.1:0-10287 GCA_948208565.1 Hura crepitans | reverse complement strand
TATATATATATTCATCTTTTTTTTCTCATAAAATCCTTCTAAATAAGCGGCATAATTCGATACATTTATATTTTCAGTACATTGCGGTATTTACCGTTGAATTTGAGCTATTTAAAATTTGACTATTAATTATAAATAATTAAATTTTAAAAAATATAAATTCAATAAAAAATACTGTAATATATCGAAAGTATAAATAAATTGAATGAATACTCTAAAAAAGGATGCTAATTATTACAAAATATTTATATCATAAAGGAAAAAAAAACTTTGATTTAGTTACAACAATCATTTAATTTGGAACGCAATCATCAATAGAACCTAACGTTGTACTAAAAACTTGATTATCAATTCAAATTTGGAACACAAATTAATAATTGGAATATGAGATTAGAAAATAATGGTTTTTTTAAAAAAAAATTAAAATAAACCAATAATTTAGGAGAGACAAGATGTAATTAAGGCCATAAAAAATAATTTTAGTTTAAGCAGCCTTTTATCCAATGGGAAGACGTGAAAGCCATTTTCCATATCCGTAAGATGAGATGCACAAATACTCAGATTTTACTTTGTACCCACGAAATTTGTCCATCATAATCTTTAAGTAGCCTCCATTAATTTTTTTTTTTATTGAAGCATCGAGAATATATATATATATATATATAAAGAGCAAGACACGTTTTTAAATTCTCGAATTTTTAAGTTTTTCAATATTAAATTTTTTTATATTGAATCTTTTCATTTTTCAATTTTTATTATATTAAGTCCTTATATAACATGAAAATAATAATTTTTATACATTTTAATTATCATAAGTCCAATGTTAACATTAAAGTTATAGGAAGGATTGCCTATAAGTCTGTAACACTAGTTAGTGTGATTTAAATCTACATGTTGTGTGGAAAATTTTATGTTTTTAAAGGATATAAGGGATCAATTTAAGAAAAAAACTTTTCAATCAATTTATTTAAGAGGATATAAAGACATATTTGATCAAATATGCTTAATAAGAATTTAATTTGATTAAAATTAAAAATAAAAAAATTAATATAAAAAAATTTAGGGAAATTATAAATTTGAATCTGAACTATTACTTATATTTTATTTTAATTTTCATCGTTTGGAACATTGTAAATTGATATTTATAATTTTAAAACTAATACAAATTCAGTACTTCGTTAATTGTTCCATTAGATTTAATGGAATATGCTGTCATTGCTATTTTTTATTTCTACAATTGTTGACTTCATAAGCATATATATGTATAGCTCTTATATATTTTATTGTCTATTTTTTAATGACAAATATTTATAAATTTAAATTTAACACTTATTTTAGTTCAATTAAATATTTTTTGTAAATAATAAATAAAACAAAAAAATGAAATAATAAAAAAATATTATTTACATAAAATATTATATAATCTATAATATATATTCAATTAAATAATATTATAGATTTTTTGCCATGTTGAGCTATGGACCCTACAATAATAATAAACAATGTGAGGGTAAAATATATAATATTTTTTTTTTATAATTAAACACTTTTTTAATATATATGCATGTGAATTTTTTCAATTATATATATTCTATTTATTTGCTTTTATACAATTATAAGTTGATAACTCAATGTTAAAATTTTAAAAATTTAATGTTTGCTTAAATTTTTTTATTATTAAATAGTAAATAATATTTATGTCAAAAAATAAACAATTTAAAATGTGTATTGTAATTTTTATGTAAATAATATTTTCTTTTTATAGTCTCATTTTTCGTTGTCTTTATTATTTGTATAAAATATTTAATTGAACTAAAATAAATCTTATTAAATTTAAATTTATAAATATTTATCATGTAAAAAATAGATAAAATAAAATATGTGACAATTATATATGTGTATCCTTACCAAGTTGGCAATTGTGAGGCTCAAAAATAAACATGTCAACATATTCAATTAAATCTAATAAAATAATTAATAATTAATTGAATTTATAATGACTTTAAAATTGTAGATACTAATTTGTAACATTCTAAACAATGAAAATCAAAGTGATAATTCATTCCCAAATCTATAATTGATTCAAAAGTTTTTATCACAATAACCTAATAAAAAAAATGTAAAAATTCAAATACCTTAAACTATGCTTTGCCAAAAAAAAATTTATATATTTTTTCGTTCTTTTACATTTCCATTTTTTGTACTATAAACATGCAAGTGAATTAAAATAGTTTTAATAATTTATAATAATATTTTAATATTATATTAAATATGGTACCCACTATTAGATATATATTTTTTAATATCTAATCGTTTATAATTAATTGTTAAATTTTAAATAGTATAAATTTAACGGTAAAAACCGTAATATATAATATAACTAATCGTCATCCAATATTTTTCATAAAAAATAATTTAAAAAATAAAGCACTAAAAAATCATCTCCATATACTGTTAGATCACTGCTATAAGTTATAAGTAAGGGTATTCAGCTGGTCGGTTCAGTCTAGAATTGAAACGAAAGAATCGAAAATTAAAATTTTAAAATTTTTAAAATCGAATTAAACCAAAATTTTTATAGGAACTGAACCAAAAATTGATATTTGTACAAAATCGAACAGAAAAATAGAATTAACCAAAATTTTATATATTTTTTATTTTTTTTATATATAAAAGCCTCAAAACGATGTTATTTTAATAAATTCAATCGGTTCGATTCTTTTAATTTTTGCATTCTAAGAATTGAACCGATTAAACTAAAATTACCATAAAAAATCGAATAAAAAAATCTAAAATCAAAAAAATTAAACTGAATAAATTAAATTATCAAAATTTTAATTTAATTTTGCACATCCCCAGCTGTGAGCTTGATTCAAATGTGTGTGCACGGTCCACATAGGAGCACTAAATTGCACGTTGTAAGAAAAAACATTACCTTTGTCTTTTAAATTTAATTTGAGTTAAAGGTCCTCATAATTTATAATTATTGAACTATTTTTTAATTTCATCATCATATTTTTAAAATAAATAAAAATATATTTTTACTTTTTAAAATAATCTATTTTTATTTCTAAATTCATCAAAATAAATAAATTTTACTGTTTAAATACGTGACATGTAATAATTACTTTTTAATTATCATATCCTATAAAAATATTTTATAACTATTTTGAAAATATAATAATAAAATTAAAAAAAATTAATTTAATAATATTTTTTATTTATTCCGCAAATTATAACCACAAATTTTAACATTAATCAATTTAATTTTTAATTAAAAAGAAATAAAACAGAAGCAGACAACAATCGAGCTATTTAAAAGGACTTGGGCCCCGCTGACTCACAGGCACTGATGTTTTTCGGTAAACGCGTTTGAATTTTCTCCAAGTTCTTTAAATTTTGGTTGGACGCAGTTGGGGCCCACTATTTTAAATTTCAGGTAAAGGGCCAGTTGGTTTAGAGCCGTTAACGGCAACAGATCGGTGGCCTTGGATTCAAACCCGGAAGGAGATTTTATATTTTTGAATGGAATTGGGATACAGAGGTACACTATATGCTATCCAGTTATTAATTATTTAGTAATTTTCATATGATAATAATTTGTAATTATTTATTTACAATATTGCCCTTGCGATGCCTTTCATTTTAATATTCTGTTTTTTGGTTGGGAATAAAAATCTCATTAGGTACATAATTCAAATTTGGAAAGTGCACATGGTAATGGAAATTTTTTTAAAAAAAGTAGCAAGTTACCTGTTTGGAAGATTAGCATTAAAAAACAGGGAAGTGTGTACTTCAGATGATTAAAAGATTTTAAATGATTAATTACATAAAATTTGAACTAATAATTGATTGATTTAAATAAAAGGAAATGAAGCTGTGAAGAAGCAAAGGAAGAACAGAAATGGAACAAAGTCATAGGGTTGCAATAATTCAGGAAGAACCCAAAGAGAAAGAAAGCTGTCTGAAATTGCATGTTTCGTACATTACAGCTTTGGTTAACGATGAATCGCAGGTCCTTTCTTTCCTTCACGTTTGTAGGTCAAACACTTCACATTCTATATTCCAGCTTGTTAAACTATTAATATAAACCCAAAAATCCAAAATTCCGATAAAAAGGAAAAAGAAAAAAAGAAAAGATCGAAGCTTTGTAACAAAACCGTGTTTCTTTATTAAACAATGATTCGATTACCTTCTTCTTCTTTTTTCCTTTCTTTTTGAAAAACATGACAATTAGCTTCTAAAAAGTAGGATTACTCTTCTCAATCTATTCTTGTTTTCAAAAATTATATGGAATATTCATGTTTTTTTTCAAAAGTCACTCGATTTATACTATAATAACAAGTAATTAATAATAAAATAATATTTGAACTTTTAAAAGTTTTACGAGAAAAATTATTGTAATAGATTTTATTAAATTTTTTACTGATAAATGAACGGTATGATTATTTATATTAGTAAAAAATGTCACAAATATCATGCCATATAATGACCAAAATAGATCAACATATCATATGTACATGTAGTAGTATAATGTGCGTGTAAAGTTAAAAAGACAGCATATTTATAATTAATTTTTTTAATCATCAAATGATGTAATGCTCCAATGTAAAATTATATGTTAATAATTACATTACTATTTATCATAAAAATATAATAATTTAGAATTACTGCTCAAGTGGGATGATTTATAATTAAAATGATTAAAGCACTTGAATATTTTTATAAGTCATTATAGGAATATTTTCAGCTCTTTCTTTTTTTGAAGAGCATGTGTAAAAAATAAGATTAATGATAAATTTAAATTTGATCTTTAATTTACGTTATAAATTAGCACTCGTCATTTAAAACTTTGCAAAGTGATATCTAACATTTCATTAATTTTGCGACGTTGGATTTCGTTACAAATTTCATTAAGTCTAAATTAAATTGTTAATGTAATTTGATTTGATATGAAGATCACCTATACATATTAGCATGTATGGACTCGTCATTATGTTGAAATTTAATACATCAATTACTATCAATAATTCCTTTTAAAATTTAATAAAATTTTTAATGAAATTCCTATTTCACAATATCAAAATTTTAAATATCATTTTATAAAATTTTAAATGATAAATATAGGATATAGATAAAAAAAATTTGTCTAAATTTATAATTAATCTTAAAAAATATTACAACTCAATTATTTTAAAGTTTTGATCAACGGACTAGTCCAACAACAATAGAACAGACCCATAAATATTTAGTTAAATTGAGAAAAGAGATGTTATGTGCAGCTTAACTTTAATTATTATATATGATATATCCGAATATCCATATAAGTAGCAATTTATTTAAATTACGAAGGGTAGTTTTGGAATTTTATCCCAATTTCTTTTCTTTAAAGCCGAGAGAGCAAACAGAGAAAGACACACAGAGTTTTGGGGGAAAAAGAACAGAGAGTTTTGTTTCTTGAAAAAAAAAAAAATTGGAAAAGGAAATAAAAGGGAAAAAATGGGGGATATTGTTTTGTATGTAGAAGAATTGCAATCGAGTTGCGCAGTATCTCACTGTAGAATCTGCCACGAAGCAGAATTTGAAAGCTGCAAGAGCTTAGAAACTCCTTGTGCTTGTTCTGGAACTGTTAAGGTATTATATAATTTTTAAGCTCTATTGTTCTCCGTTTTCGATGTTCATGCTCAAGAAATTTCTTAACTCGCGAGTTTCTTTTGCTTCAGTTTGCTCACAGAGATTGTATACAGAGATGGTGTAACGAGAAGGGAAACACAATTTGTGAAATATGTCTCCAGGTATCAATCTGTTTTTTTTCCTAAAAAAAAGCCCGGAATATGAATCCGATTTTTGTTTATTTTTCAATTTTCCTTTTGTTGTTTTTCAATTTGTTTTTTTTTCTCTTCTCTGTACACTTGCTTTTTCTTATTTTTTAGTGTCTCCGATCCTGGCTTCATCATCTTTTGTTTATGTTAAAGTTTCCGCAAGTTATAATTTCCTATGGGTTTCTCCGTTTTCCAGAAAAATAAAAGAAATAAAAAGAAAATTTTGTCAGTTTGCTAAGAAAGTGAAATATAATTTTCTTGCATGCAAACTACAACCTTCTCAAGATTGATTTTCGAAATCAGATTCAGTGGGATTTTCTGTGTTGCCAACCCAAGCCTACTTCAGAATTTGAGGTTCAACAATGTCAGATAATAATTTAGGGGCATGAAATTTTGGAATTTTTCATTTTTCTTGCAGAAGTATGAACCAGGATACACGGCACCTTCAAAAAAGTCTGAGCTGATTGATGTGATGAGCATTAGGTAACCTCAATTGCTTTTCCTCTCGTAGATTTCCTTTCGCCAATCTGGATAATTGATTCAAAATAAAACTCATTGATTTTACACGTGGCATTCATTACCCACGACCGGTTTTTCCGCGTCATGGAATATTTGTCACTTTTAATTATTTCTTCATCTTTGATTGCAATTTCCGGAATTAAATTAAATTAAAATAATTGAGATGTGCTTTACAACTAATTTTGCTCCACAAAGTTAGGGAATAGCAGTCGATATTTTAACGTTCCTCAATTATTGTTGTTTTGTCTGTCTCTGATGAAGTTGCTGAAATATTCAACAATCATATTGACAGAGAAAGCTTGGAAATTCCAAGAGAACATGAGCTTGAAAGACAAGGCATGGTGTCCGTAGTTGGAGTAACAGATGACGTTGTCTACTCTGAGGCGGAGTGCTCATCTGCTGCCGACAGAGGCGCCTCGTACTGCCGATCATTGGCTTTAACAGTGAGTTCCTGTATTTAAGATAAGGCATTTGCCAATTTGAATTGTGACATTTTGTGAAACGTGGATCAGTCAAAATTTGCTCCTTTTTTATTATATTATATATGTTAAGGGGAGAGGATGAAAACCCATCTCAAGAATTTTTAATTGTTTTCTTTTTGGGTCGTCATAGGGAAATTAATTACATAGATTGACTGAGCAACTTGGACTTTCAGAGTAGCGTACCATTTATTTAAATTCTGGTTTGGGATTCATTGGAACCGCCGCAGTAGTGGACAAGTTGGAAGTGAGCGCTAGTTGTACAATGTGGCCATGTGGGGCAGAACCTCTTGGCCAAAGTCCTAGATTTTTAGAAATAAGATATCATAAATTATAGTTTAAATGAAGTAGAAGACTATTATCATAAGTTAAGAACAGCTGGAATATGGATAATTTTGCTGATTGTATTGATAAATGATGTGCAGTTGACAGTAGTTTTGCTTTTGAAACATTTGTTGGCTACACTCACCGGCGGAACAGAAGACTACCCTTTCACGCTTCTAACTGTAAGCAGCACTTTGTTTCTGTCTGTTTGCATTTCAATTTCCAACCACCAAATTTTTATTAAAAACCCAATTAGATTTTTTGTCACAATCTTTGATGTGTTAATTTTCAGATACTTGTCTTACGGGCCAGCGGGATTCTTCTCCCAATGTTCATAGTTGTTAGGACCATTTCAGCCTTTCAGAAAAGAATCCGCAGACGATATCATTATCAGGTCTGCACTGCTCTAGCTCTTGTCTAATTCCGGACTTTTTCTCTTAAACCAAATCAATTGTGTTTTTAAAATTATTTTCGATGATAGTTTATAATTGGCTGGTGAACGAAAAAGGATATGCATTGTTGATAATTGATATATCCAATGAAAGCACTGTTGGGCTTTTTTTAGGATATGGATGATGAAGAGGATGAAGTTGCCTCGTCAAACTCTGAGGTAGGTGAAGATGAGCAACGACATTTACTGTAAAAAAAGAAAGAATGATCTAATTCTCCATTAATTCTATTTTGTAACCCCAGCATCCCATTGATGCTCATATTCTTCCCAGTTTTGCGGGCAAAAAATGAAAAAGAGGTTCCCACATAGTTTTGGGAAATCTGTCCCTGTCTCATAATTAACTCCCAACCACCCAAATAACTATAATGTTTGAAATTGAAACAAAAATATTGGTTCGGAAGATCAACTATCACATAGTAATTACTCTTTTTTAAACGAGAGTCTATTATATTTTTTCTTTATTTTGATATTACAAGTGCTTATCACTTTTTTTTTTACTAATTAATCAAAGAATAATTTAATTAATTTAATCATTTTTTGGAGTAAATAGAAAATCACTTTGAAAAATAAGTAAATTGCATGATCGGGAATTCCTATATAAAAATGGTTGCCAACAGCCTCTTACAACGTTGGTTGAACCCACCTCTTTGACATTCCAACAACATACGATGATAGAGACAAAAGCCACACTGGATATAATTATAATACAAAAAGTTTGTTAACCCAACTTGAAGTAATATCCTTATTGTCAATCCCAAACCTCTAAATTCTCAACCGATTGCAAATTCAGTAGCTAAAAATCTTACCCAATCAGTTTGATGCACAAAGTAAATCTTGTTCTTTGCTGAAGTTTAGATAGTGAACTGATGCTGCACAAGCAATCTGCATATTATCTCATCACCGACCTCAAATTCTCCGGACCTGGCAACCGCTTTATCAAGTATATATGATTCGAGAAGTCCTGAATTAATTCAATTTTCTTAGGGCCGTGGAAAAATTTCAGCTTTTTTGGGTAACATTTAATTCACTTCATTGAATAGAATATGAAAGATACTTCGGAAAGAGGCAAAAAAGCTATACCAGCCAATCTTTGCTACATTGACACCATAGGTGTCGACCTATAAAGAAATGGAACTTCTTCCACTTCTCCAACCCCACTTCCAACTTGACAAGCCTTATGGCACAGTGAAGACTGCAAAGTCAACTTTTTTTTTTTAAAAAAAATGTTTGATAATGATGATAAAAAAGAACCTCCAACATTCATTCAGGTAATCTGAGAGACTAGTTCACTTGTTTATCATAATTACTGGTCTTGAAAACCAAAGTACATAATGGTTGCTTCTGCCTGTAGTCTAAGTTCAAATAGCTTTAGCTTCGGTGGAACCAGAAATAATTAAATAAGAAGAGGGCTTACTTTGGATCTTTCTGATAGTCTACTGCTAATCGATGATTGTGAGTTGAAAACAGTCCTCTACACTGCACCTAGTGGACGAAATGTTCATTCATTGGTTCCCTGACAATAATAAACAGAAATGAGAAATGGTTGGACGAGCTAAACTCTCCTCTATGCGTTGCGTGTATTGTACATGCTAAGTCCAAAAGTCAATTATCAAATTCTATAGATATCGAAGATCAAAATTAAAATAGGATCATTGAATTCAACACGCACCATACTCTTTAGCTTGTATCTTAACCTAAGCCCAGAAAGAGGCAAATTAAAGACACCTCCACTATTGCTTGTCCTGGTCATCAGATGTTGATGTACCACGTACCAGTTCATACAGGGCCACCAATGAATTGGGAGAAGCTGATGACTGTCAAAATCCGCAAAACAGGTTAGAGATAAAATTGCCAGAAAATGGAAGTGTATTGGTCCACCCTTGCAGAAATGACATGTAGCATCAATTTCTCATTGTCAGCATACGAAACACTATATCAGATAACCATGAAATCAGGCAAAAAAATTTTAGTTGGTTCACTCTTTTATGAATATAGTTGAGAAAGCTGAACAATATGACTATATGAGCAGATGACGGTACTTTGTCCTGCCATTCTTTGATGTTTTACATCCACACGAACAAATATTCTGTCCACAGGTGACAGTTCAAAGCTCTCTACCGGGGCATCAGCTGTGGAGAGAACAGGGCAATATATGCTACCTGAACCAGAATCACAGCTAAACAAACTTGCCGGAGAAGAGTAGACTTCCCGACCATGTTGGGAGAAGTGAGAAGGAGAAAGCTGGCACCATTTCTACCACCAATTCTAATGTCGTTTCCCAAACTTTTAGCGGATAAGCATGGAACTTCACTTGAAAATAAATCTTGGATGACTGGACGGCACGTTGCTCCATTTCATAAAAGTCAGTAGCAATAGCAGGATTGATCAAGACATCCAGTTCTACACCATGAAAGTGAAGCCAAAGTGATCAACATTGAATCTCATTATAAAAATTGTTAGATTTCTGTTAGGTGAATGCATGATCCTCAATCCTAGTCATGATATTTTACAAATATTAAGATTGGAGAAAAAGGATTTTAGAATTTTCGCGTACTTCGGAAAACATTCATAATACTTGAAGAGAGAAATATCGATCTCTGCAAAGTGCTCCTCAATGTCGACTGTTTCTGAGTTTCTGCTTGAGAGAGATCCCCCAGAAACTTGTTAATACTTGAAGTCCAATACCTGAAAA
>CANXYI011412964.1:0-11903 GCA_948208565.1 Hura crepitans | reverse complement strand
GATAAGAGTAAAGGAGTCTGATGTGGCAAAGACAACTTTCAGAATGAGATATGGTCATTATAAGTTTTTGGTAATGCCATTTGGGCTTACCAATGGTCTTACAACTTTTATGGATCTGATAAATAGACTTTTCATACAGTATCTTGATTAGTTTGTGGTTGTCTTTATTGATGACATCTTGGTTTATTCTAAGAGCAGAGAAGAGCATAAGTAGCACTTGAGGATAGTTTTACAGATTTTGAGAGAAGAAAAAGCTCTATGCCAAACTTAGTAAGTGTGAATTTTGGCTTAATGAGGTGTCTTTTCTTAGACACATAGCTTCTATAGAGGGGATTCAGGTTGATCCCAATAAGATTAAAGTAGTTATGGGTGGAAACCACTTAGGAATACCACTAAGATTCGGAGTTTCCTTAGGTTGGCTGGTTACTACAGACGATTTGTCAATGATTTTTTTAATAGTAGCACCTATGACTCATCTTTAAGGAAAGATGTCAAGTTCGTCTAGGATAACATATGTCAAGAGAGTTTTGAAAAGCTCAAGGTGATGTTGACAAAAGCACTGATTCTGGTTTAGCCAGTTTCTGGGAAGGACTTAACTATCTACAGTGATACTTCACATAATGGGTTAGGTTGTGTTCTGATGTAAGAAAGCAAGGTAGTTACCTATGCTTCTAAACAATTGAAGTTACATAAGAAGAACTACTCTACTCATGATCTAAAGCTTACAACAATAGTGTTTGTATTGAAGATTTGGAAACACTATCTCTATAGAGAGAAGTATTATGTATACACTAATCATAAGAGTCTGAAGTATCTTTTAACATAGAAGGAGCTAAATTTGAGGTAGAGATGATAGATGGAGTTGATTAAAAACTATGACTATCTGATCAACTATCATCCTGGTAAGGCTAATGTGGTAGCTAATGCTCTTAGCAAGAAGTTCATGGCAGCCATGAGAGCTATGAATGTCAGGCTTTGGTTCATGCTCGATAATGCTTTGTTAGCAAAGATGTAAGTTAAGCTTAGGTTACTTCAGCAAGTTAAAGATAATCAGAAGGATGATCACATATTGAAAAGCATGATAAGTGCCATTCAAAAAGGGAAGCCTACTGAGTATTAGATAAAGAGTGATAGTTGTCTATATTACCATGATAGGATCTATGTTCTAGATGTTAAAGAGCTAAAGAAATAGATTTTAGATGAGGCTCATAATGCTCCTTATGCTATGTATCCTAGTAGCACAAAGATGTATCAAGATCTGAAGTTATCCTATTAGTTACTTGGTATGAAGAGAGATCTATCAGAGTTCATGACCAAGTCCCTTACTTGTCAGCAGGTGAAAGTAGAACATCAGGTTCCGTTTGGATTGCTGCAACTTATAGCAATTCTAGAATGGAAATAAGACAGAATCACCATGGATTTTATGGTTAAGTTATCTATGACAAGGAGCAAGTGTGATTCTATATAGGTTGTCATAGATCATCTTACAAAGACAGCTTATTAAAGATTGACTATTTTATGGAGAAGCTTATTGAATTATACATTGATGTGGTCATCAAATTGCATAGATTGTCGTCTTTAATCATATCAAATTAGGACACATGGTTCACAGTGAGGTTTTGGAAGAAGCTTCACAATGCCTTGGGTACTCGATTAAGTTTTAACATAGTGTTTCATCCGTAGACTGACGGATAGTCAAAAAGAGTCATTTATGTAATCCTTTGATACTTGAGGGATTGAATGTTAGCATATGTATGATGTTATGTTAATGATGAGACATCTTTATCAGGTGCTTAAAGATATGTTAAGGAGTTACGCCATCAAGTTTAAAGGTAGCTGGGATCGATATCTAGCATTAGTGAAGTTTGCATATAATAACAACAATTAAGCAAGTTTAGGCATGGCTCGTTATGAGGTATTATATAGAAAAAAGTGCAAGACTCCTTTTATGTTAGAGTGAGCTCAGTGAAACAAAGCTCATGGGACCAAACTTAATCAAGGATGTCGAGGAGAAGGTAAAGATTATAAGGGATAGATTAAAAATAGCTTCTGATAGACAGAAGTCTTATGCTGATCTCAAGAGGAAAGATTTTAAGTTTAAAGTGAGAGACAAGGTATTTGTGAAGGTTTCACCATAGAAGAAGGTCCTATATTTGGGCAAGAAAAGAAAGCTAAGTCTGAGGTTTATTGGGCCATAAGAAATGATATAACATATAGGGCTAGTAGCCTACAAACTAGCATTAGTGGTGGAACTTCAGCAGATTCATGATATTTTCCATGTCTTTATGCTTAGAAGAGACAAATTGGATCTAACACGTGTACTTTCAGTGGGAGAAGTTGAAGTGAGACTAGATCTATCTTATGAAGAAGAACTTATCAAGATTTTGTCCAAAGAGGTTAAAGATTTGAGAAACAAGACAATCCTACTAGTAAAAGTTGCTTGGAAGTACCATAGGACATAGAAGCTCAGATGAAAGAGTAGTACCCTTATCTATTTAAACCAGGTAATATCGAGGATGACATTTTTTTTAAGAGGGGAAGTAATGTAATGATTTAAAAATCCCGACTTTTATGAATACTACTCTTTTGGGATGAATAGTATTCTCGAGACTAGGGATACACTGAAGTTATCGGATGAAAATATTAATCAAAAAATAATATTGGGCAAAGTTTGAAACCAATTGGAACTCGTTTGGTTGGTTAAAAATGATAAGAAAGTTTGTATGGTAGTGTCTTTCAAATAGTGACCAAGGCAAAGTTAAACCGTAAAATATTTTTAAAATTGCTCTAAAAATTCCTAGATTTATACGACCTAATAATCAAAAATTCTAATTAGCTTGTTGGTGCTGGAATTGGAATTTTTAAAGGTTAGAAAGTATTTTATTTAAAAATCAGGTAATATCAAAATGGTAGTTTAATTTGGTTTTTCTCATTTTTCTAGCTTCATTTTTAGAGGGTTGTGGGGCCTAAATTAATTTAATTTTTACATATTTAATAAAGATTTAATTGAGCTTAAAAAAGAAGGAAAAAGGGAAGAAATAGAGGAGAAAATGGGAAAAAATGTTTAATTTTCAAAAAACTATATAAAGGGTCAAAATTATTATTCTTGGTCAACTCTTTCTTTTCTCCTCTCCTTAAAGCCGACGACCTCACCCCGCCATTTCCCCTATTTTTGCTTCCTGATTCTTCAATTTAAGCTCAATTTGGTCCAATTAAAATAATCTTTGGTGCCTTCACAACCTCTAGAGCATATTAGAAGCAAGAATTTCGAAGAAAATCAAGAGATTTGGCCCGATTTTCATCTCGATGAATATTACCCTCTTTTAGTTCGGGTAAGAATTTTCAAAACCCAATATTTTTATCATGTTTTTAGGGTGCCTAAGAGTCATCTTATGTAGTCGATTTTCATTTTTATGGTCCATATGATTTTATATGAATTTTTACATATTGAATCTATAATGGGCAGTTAAGAAAATCGACAAAGCTTGCAACAAAGGGAAAATAAAGGTTTAGGCAATCCTTAGGATTGCATTATAATCATTTCAATATGTGAAATCTAGTTAAAACTTGCAATTTTGATAATGCCCTAAATTTTCATAATATGTATATGTATGGAATTGAATAGTTAATGCTATATAATTAGTAATTATGAGTTTAATGTTGTTAATAAGTATATAGGATGTTTAAATATGCTTATATGATACTTTGAATGTGTATGGCATGATGAGAAGTACATGTATAGGTGATGTTGCTATTATGGCCCAATGGCCCTAATTAAGGCATAATGGTGTATATGTTTATTTATGCATATTTAGGAATGTGGATAAATGTTTTTCATAGAATTAAGTTACATGTGGTGTTGTATGATTAAAGCATGTTCTCTTGGCATGCCAAAGGATTTATGGCAGAATGCCCATATCGTATATTGGTGTACGTGTGCACTATGTTATAATGCACATAATTAATTTTTAAACATGAATTATGCCATATTATATACATGATAGTGAATGTTTATTAATAAGGAAGTATGTAGAATTGAATTGTAATTATCATGCCATATGGATGTAGTAAGTGTGAAATGGAACATATACTTATTATATGACATATTAGATATACATAGAGCACATTATGCCATTTATATGTGTGATGGCTTTTTATTGGTATAGGTGGCCGAATGAGTTGATGAGGATGCTTGAATGGTGTATGTTAGTCTTGTTGTATTCACATGTATGAATATACATGTTGGATAGACATGAGGATTTCAAGCATGTTAATGTTACAAAGTTCAAGATATATACATGTATGTAAGTTGGTATATACATGTAACAAGGATAAATATTTACTTATGCTTGAATGTGGCTTTATGGACATTTGTGGATGATGTAAAATGTAAAGATATGAATTATAGGTTGTGCTTAGGGCTTAGTGGCTAAATGGTATTAATTGGCAAACCAAGCTTGTAAATGCTTGAATTAAGCACAAATTGGATATGCATAGTCACTTATTCATTATTGATCATAAGATGATAATGGAATGTTGTTAGCGTGATTTTAAGCATGTATAGCTATATGTATGTAAATATGGACATTGGAATGTGGCATTGCATGGACATAATATGTATAACCTTAACTAACACATAAAAATGCTAAATTACTCGGTATGGTCATTTGTTGACTTTACCATGATTAAAAGCCATTTTAAGCTTACTTAAATTGGTGGAACTAAAAACAAATATGTTAATAGCCCATTTGAGTAACAACCTAAATAAATAGGTTAATCGGTCAACTAGAGGTATAGTAGCAACTGCTATGGCACTATGGTGTTTTTATGTTTTTGGTATATGGGTCCACTTTTAGTTACCCAAAGGCCTATATATTCTTAATCTTCAAATCCACATTGGTATATGAACTTTAGGTTTATAAATGGTTGTAATGGCTATAATGCTATGCTTGTCCTTAAATTCATGCTATGCTCAGTCTTCGACTCATGTTTTGTTTGACCTTCAAGTCTCATGATATATTTCATCTTCAGATCCATGTTGGTAGATGGACCTTCGGGTTCATAGAGGCCATACTCACCGTCCACCCCATTATCCATATGATATTTATTTTTGTCATATAGGCAATAAAATAAAGATCTTATGGAAAGTTTAATAACAGACTTTTTCTCTAATTATAAGATTATTATATTTGTATGTGAAATGGGTTTTTCATGATAATATTTTAACTTGCTTTACTTTAGCATGACATTTAGCTTATGCATGTTTTGTACAACATTTTACATATTATGACTTATGCATGTTGTTGCAAGTAAGAAAATGGTATTGCATGATAAAGAAATGGCTATATTGTATGAATTAATTCAATTTCACCACTAAGCTATTTGCTTAGCGCATTATTTTTACTTGCAATGCATAGGTAAGAAAGACATTTAAGTGGAAGCCTCAAGACACCAAGAGTATCAAGAAGAAGCTTTGCTTTTGGTATAGTTTTATTACATATAACTGATTATGAAATGTATAGATAGTAGAAGAAGCATTCATATGCTATAATGTTTAAGTTATGGACATAAATTGTCTGTACTGTAATTTTAAATATGTTATGGTTTTGTAACCCTATTTAAATTGTTTTATATGTTTTATACTTGTATGATATCTTTTCCTAAGGTTGAAATTGTGTTTTGTGATGATGTATGATTTAGAGTGATCAGGAGGATCACAGTGATGGGAAATGGTTGAGAAATGTTTTAAAAGTATTTTTATTGATTACCAATTACTATTCAAATTTTGGGATAATAACCGGTATAGCCATTATGCTGCCAAAATTTTGGCACTAGGATTCTCAAATTAAATGTGTACCTTGGTTTTGAAAAGTTTTTGAAAACTCATATTTTGATGTGTTAATCATGAAAGATGTGATGTTTTAAATAATCTTATATTATGAGTTGAGATCGAATAGCATGTTATGTGCACACTCCTTAGGCGTGTTTTGTGATCGGATCGGGTAAGAGGTGTCACACTTGATGCTTTAATTTTTGTTATAAAGAGACTTTAAAATGGACTTGATAAAATATTAAGTGAACAATTAATCATGGGGAAGACCTTCAATGCACATTGATGAAGGGAAAGGAAGAAATCTTGCGAAAGTAAGAAAGGGAAGAAACAAGTTATTTTCATTGCCTTTTTTTTTCTTTTTTCTTTTTTCTTTCTTTTGTCTTTTTCTTTTCTTTCTTTTTTTCTTTTTTTTTCTTTTTTTAGGACATAGAAAGTAGCTTGATTAGCAAAGTGGGGGTCACTTTGAAAGAGAAGACATGCGATTGATTGTGAAAGCTAGTACAAAAAATGTGTACATACTAAAATTCATCAAGAGAGAGTAGTTGTTAAATACAGGCAATTAAGACTTCTTATAAGTAGAAAAGGACCTATGCTAGAGTCCTGCAAGTTATACAAGTGGCAAAGTTTGTCTCATACCAATATGAAATAGAAAGGTATAAGATCTGAGACTAATTAAAAGATCGACTGTAAAGGGTAAGGAGACAAAGTGCATAATATTACAGGAAAAACTAGAAGCCCTTCTCTTTGAAGGTCCATTATAAAACTTATAGGAAGCAAAAAAAAATGGGAGTAATTATTTCAGAGATATTTAAGGCATTTAATATAATCAAACTAAGTTTATTTAATTTTGGCATCTAAACATTTTGAATTAAGCTCCTTATGGACGAATTTTTTTCTTTTTTTATTTTTTTAATTTTTTAACTTTTTCCTAGATCATTCGAGGAACTTTAGATCTAGTGAGGATCATTGTATTATTCTATATGTTCAACTTATCCATGTTTTCCCTATTGCTCAATTTGTCCTAACTTGTATCAAAGCTTGAGCTTAAACAATCTTGCTATGACTTAGACCAAACCTTGAATTAATGAAGCTCAGGGCTTTCTTTATTGATAGGAAGCTTTTTCTAAATGCTAACTATGTGCTAGACAAGGTTGCAACAAGGGAATTGTCAAGAGTTGCCACTTGGTGCAGATTGAGAACTAATAAACTGGGCGTAAGTGTTTTAACCCAAGATAGGGATCAAGCCATTGATTATCAAAGAATAGGATTTGTGGTTAACACTAAATAACTATTATGTCTAATAATCAGTGTGCATTCTCTATACTAAGTAGTGAAACCATGCTTTCTAATACAAAATGTAGTTTCCTAGAATCTAAATTCACATCAAGTACATAATAATATAATTGTGATAAAATAAACTATAAATTCATAAAAAAACATGACATGGATTTTTTGTCAACGTAACTACTTCAACATGCAATATAATTCTCATATAATGCCATTATTCATATATGAGCTAGGAACATGTTTATGATTCAAAAACATGATTTAAACAACTTGTATTATGTAAAAGATTGAAAATGGGTTTATTATGAATAATCAATATATAAAGCTATATTTCATAAGAAAACCTAATTTTGATGCTACTAAACCTAATTTCATGAAAACATCCTTTTGATGATGAACAAAACAAGTTATAGCCCTCAGGACTTACTAGTAATGAATCTTTAAGCTCATGAATTATTTGCAATGGAAGAATACCGAATATATGGAAGATCTTCCCACATGAACATAATAATCTCTCTCTAAAAATTTTCAAATTTTCACAATATTATGAATGAATCAAAATATTATTTTACTACTCAAGAACTTAACTAAGCTCTCAAAAAACTCAAGAAAATACTCAATTTGACTAATCTCTCGAATTGTATGTAAAATACTGGATGCGAAATAATTGACATTGAAGGGTGTTTATAAGTGTTGATTTTAAGGAGTTTTACTCTCTTTTTCCATCTACTTTTTATGTTTAAGTTAGTTAGAATGACTTTAGTTTGATTCTACCTAAATTCTAGGCTTATGGAGACTAGGAACACAATTCTATTGTGCTTATTAGATTTTGGAAAGAATTGCCGCACCACTATTTGAAATAGTTGTGCAATTAAAGAAACCATCATGCGAGTGTAAGAACTGTTGCATGATGGTTCTCCTACCAAATGGAGATTTTGGTGTTCTTTATGGCTTATAAATAAGGTCCACTCACTCTTATTTCCCATTTTATCTCTATTGGGGACCACTTCTAAATCTCATAGACAATCCTTATCCCATTTTCACCCTTTTCTTCCTAAGTGACAAACTGACCACTTTACCCCTGAGAAGGATTTTCCACTCTTTTAGTATTCCTTTCTACAAAACAAATACTTAAGTTGTGTATCTAGTTATAATCATTAAGCTTGTGGGATTTTGAAGCCAGTGTTTATAGTTGCCCTTCCTCTAATGAATTTTGCAAAACATAATCATATGATGTAGATTTTATTAAAGGCTTTAATGTAGTGTATCTATGAGAAAAGAGATACTTACCTAGAATCTTGATGCTTTGTCTTATGCCTTAAAATTTGTAACTTTCTTAACTTTTTATCCTACATCTTGAAACTATGATTGTGATTGTAACTTATGACCATATCTTATAGTTGTGTCCTGTGACTGTGATTATGTTAAATTGAGCACTTAAGCTTTGAATCAAGAGATTAGATTTGAGATAAAATCAGGGATCATGACTATATGATTAACCATGTCCTATATTCAACGTATCCTTCCTTTTGATTAGGGATTAAGACCTAAAACATGAGCTGAATGACCTTGAGTCATGATAACTCAAGTGTCTGGATTTTTTACCACCTTTAAATTCTTCTGCACTTCTTCTTGTGCTTGAAAGGTATTTTAGCACTTTTATATTCTTGATATAATTCTACCAATTGAGATAAGATCTTAAAAAACTATCTATATAATGTTGCTACCAACTTTACTCTAAACCCGTATGTCCATTTTGATAATTTTAAGTTTTAGGCTCTATAAGGGAAAAAGTTTCATTTACTTTTTTATTTTCTTATTTTTTTAGCTTCTTTAGCAAACTATAACTTTGTTATTTCCTTAACTTTCTTAACTTTCTCAATGGCACAAACACCAAACCATCCTGGTTTTGACTTTTAAGACCCTCTATTCTGAGCGAAACCCCCTAAAAGAGCTTATATTTTTTAGGATGATATTGACATGTAATGAGATTTGCCCTCACATGCATCTTCATTAGCTACAAAACATGTACATGGATTTTGTCCCAATCTTTTTCCTTTTTTTTGCTTTATTTCCAAGAATAACATGAAACTTTAGGTTAAAATCACCAAAAACTAATCATATAACTAAAACTCGGACCAATTAGACTTGTTTAGGCTTTAAATTTTTGAATTTGGATTGTAAAAATATGAAAAGGCATTTTATAATCATTCTGCTTGAGTCAAAACATATCCACAAATGTTCACTAACATCGCTCTATAGTATGTGCAGTCATGCAGATGTTTTCCACAATACTTGACCAGCGCGTGATGCTTCCATATGCTGCACGAGCATTTGCTATGGTTGCATGTTTATTGTGCATATTTTTCTATTTAACCTTTATTTTGTATTTCCCATTGACTTATTTTTCTTCTCTTTTCATCATTTTAAGGCATTGTTGACTACAAGAAGGCCAAAAATCTCTCGAGTGTCACTTTCTTCTTTAAGATTCCTCTTTAGTTGGTGAAAGACAGAGTTCATTCTATCTTTTTTTCAATCCTTTTTGCTCTAACATACACTGATAAAAGAGGGAATATGTGTATCTATAAAGCACTAGTCGAGAGGTGGTTTAACACTAGTTATACCTTTCATTTAGCATATAGAGAGGATACCATTAGTCCTATAGATTTTGCTATGATAACAAGTATCCCCTATAGTGGTCAGCAAATCACTTTTGATGACTGTTTATTCTACCTCACCATCTTGTGGGACTTCATCATTACTTTACTTAGATTACACTTAAAAGTAAAACATGGCAGTGGCATTTATTACTCCTCTATCATTGAGCATTAGATTAGAGTTACTCTTGAAGATCCTCTTATATAAATAGAGATTGATCAAGTCGTAAGAAGGTTCATTTTAGTACTTCTTGGGTGTACATTGTTTGCTAATACCGAGAGTACTATTGAGAGCCATTTCTTTTTGGCTCTTAAAGACTTAGATGCTATCTCTAATTATGGTTATTGAGGTATGAAATTCTTATTCTTCCTCTTTCTATCTTTTTCATTCTATTCTTTCTTATTCTTTCCCATTTTGTTCTTAAAAGGTTTAGGCTTATGAGAGAGGCATCATCCCTTGTCCTCTTTCAACTATTATTCCAGAGAATGAATTCCCTAAACTCTTGAGATGGAATTCTTCTTTAATTGGGAAAGAATACGAGCGCATTCATACATAACTTTCCTTAATATTTCAAAGGATAATATGGTAAGTACCTTTGTACTCATATTTTTGTACCTTTTCTTAATTCGTATCTAAGCCTGACTCTTATTTTATGATTAAAGTGCGTAGATGCTATTGGGGTTTGGACATAGCTAAGTGGAGTCCTATTATGAGGTCTTCTATTCCCTGTACTAAGTAGAGATACCTTCTCAAATTCATCCTTTAGGTATTATATTTTGGAAAAAGGGTATTAGAATGGCATAGGGTTCTTACTCTAGGCTTACCTTGAGGTTCTTATAGAGTCTTATTTGAACACGTTTGTCTTTCCCATTGAGTTGGTTGAGCAAAGTAGGACTAGTGTTCCAAGCTGAGATTTTAATTGATAAAAGAGCCAGTTATGCCATTTTTGTTAAGAGTTCTCTCTCGAGAAAAGTATGTAGGCCTTTCATAGTTTCTATTATAGTGAGTAATTCTAACACTTAACCTCTTTTTCATTTTCTTTCATTTTGTTTTCCTTTTTCCTTAATCATTAGATTTCTTTGGAATTTCAACTTGGTACTCCCTCCATTCAAGAGGAGAGTTCATCTTTAAAACTTCCTACTAGCCTATCTTCATTTAAAGGAGTAATAGGAGACTGGTCCATGAGATTTGATCCTTATTTTAATTTTTATGAGAATAAATAAACCCTATTTAGATATGTTGTGGAAGCTCCTCATTTAAATACCCCATTCACTCCTGTTATAGCTAGCTAGGTATGCTTTCTCTTCCATTTCTCATGCATTTTTAGCTTCCCTCAAATACTTCAGGTCTGATCTTTCTATTTAACACTTGTAATGCCAGAGAAAGTCTTTAGAGTATGTAGACGGTCTCATAGCTAGTTTGAAGAGCGAGCTTATGGCTCAAACCTATAGAGCCAATGTATATAATTTATATCCTATACATACATGCATGTTATGCAAGCAAAACTTAATATAGTTATTCATATGCTTTTAATCTCCCTTTCAGGACATCATTCAGGAATAGAGGTAGATAATTGGATGCCTCAAGAGGTGGCTAGCTCATAAGAGACAATTGTATGATGATCAAGAAGTTAAGCTAGAGGCATATGCTCATAAGCTAAGAGAGCTTGAGATTGAAGATGTGGCCAAATCAATTTGAGTTTCTAGCTTAGAGAAGAATGCTTCAGCTTCTTCTAGTCAATATACTAACTTATAGGCTTTATCTATTTTTTCTTCAAATTGATGAACAAATTGATTTATATTGACTATTTATATATGAACTCTTTTGCTTGATCATTCATTTTCTTGTTCTAACCACCTCTTGGCTAATATTGTCTTTAATATTGCAAGTATCACTTAATTTCACTAAAAAGACCATTTCCTTAACAATCTTGCCCTTCTACTTATCTATAGGTATGGAAAATTAGTTGCCTTTTTTCCTATTTTCTTAGGATTATATTCTTTGTAAATATTATGTTCCTATAACTAGGTCTTATTGATATAGGAAAGTTTTATTTTTTTCTTCTCCTATTCAGACTAGGATTCTTTTATATAAATAGGAGGTTGTAAATCTTGTAATTCATTCA
>CANXYI011412963.1:0-11106 GCA_948208565.1 Hura crepitans | reverse complement strand
CCATGTGAAGTGTAGCCCACTTTTAAAGCCCATACACCAAACATAACATCTTGTGCTCTTCTGCTTCATTTTTTGGACTCGCATTTTTTTATTCTTCTTAAGCTTGGTCCATTTTTCTTGCATTTCTTTAATAAAGATTTTAGTCAGGCTCGTAAATCTTTCATTCAGTATTTTGGCCCTTGATCTTATTATTGGTCCTCCAGGTATGGTAAAATCTCTATTTTTGCCCTCGTATGCTAGAATGACCATTTTGCCCTCCTTTGCTCGTATCATCTCCCTTGCCTTTCTTACATTTTTCCTTCTTCTAAGCTAGCTTTAACCTTATCTAAGCCTTTAATTCACCATTAATTCATTCCCTAAGGTTTTAAAGAGCAAGATTATAGGAAGAATTTAAGTGATAAAAGAGTTTTATTAAAGAATTTGAAAGTATAGGGTTGGGGTGAATAATGACCATCTTTCAAGTAAAGGTTTATTTTTGGATTCTTATATTTTGCTAAGCTATATTTAGGTTTTAATAAAGGTTTCCTAAAGTCAATTTGGTGTTTAAAAGCACATAAGTTTTTTTTTAGATTTTTATGTGTTTATATGTTATATAGTTGTAGAGAAAAAATAAAAAAGCAAGAAAAAAGGAAAGGAAAAGGCTTGAAAAAGCTTGAATTGGTGTCTTGAACACCATTGGTACATGTATCCACTGATTTTATGCCTTAAAATGTGATTGTATCTATTAGAGTAAATATATAAGGCATTTATTGTGTTAAATGTGTGTGCAATAAATGAGTAATGTATGTGTTTGTGCACATTAATGTTTTGTATGATAATTGATGTTAATTAAAGTGTGTTAGAAGGATAAAATGAATTATATAGTGTGTGATAAGTGTTTGGCCAAAAATTTTTAACGATGCCACAAGAGGTGTTTGTTTTTAAGATGTGTGAAATTGTGTCAAATGCATGCTAAATGTGTTAATTAAGGGATTAAAATAATGTGCATGTGTGGATGGATGTATTGCTAAATGAAATCAAACATGGTTCTTAATAATGCTAGGTGTAATGTTATGTGAAATTTGTAAAGTGTGAGTGTACTCATGTAATTGAGCTGTAAATTGTATAAGGCATAAAATTGCATTGATGTTAGTGAGATTACATGTTGGCCTAAACACTTAAGATATTGATATGTCTACATATGTTTAAGTGATAAATTGATATGTATGACAAAATATGGCTAATGTGGATGTGAGATGAATATGGCATGGTAGTGCTTGTTACATAGCCGAATGGCCTAATAAGAATAGATGGGTATGCTTAATGCATTTATGAGAAAAGAAGCAAGGTATGGTTATGATAAATGCAAATGCAAGACTTGAATGATATGTTTTAAAATAATGTATGCTAATGATACCTAAGATACATGGAAAGTAAAATGGATGAAAATATTATGATAAAATAATGATAGTTACCCCTTTGGTCAATTGTTGGCCAAAAGATATGAAAAATGTACAAAAATGATGTTAAGTATGTGAAACATAATTAAAGAATGGTGATAGCCCATATAAAAGTAGAAAACCTATTATGGATAAGTTTACCGATAAACTAGGGAGTATAGCGGCTATTAAGGTACCTCTATACCTTTGATAAGACCTTCGACTCTAGATTTATGACCTTCTAGTTAGATGAGACCTTCGAGTCTAGATTTATGAGCTTTGGATTGAATGAGACCTTTGGGTTCGAATGAGACCTTCATGCCTAGATTTATAAAATTCGGGTTGAATGAGGCCTTTGTGGCTCAGTATCTTGTTATCAAATATTGGAATATTGTTTGTTGATCATAGGCAAAGACAAAGAATAACTTAATAAATAATGATTAAGAGAATGTAATTAACCATAAGCATATGATGTTCGTTATGTATGTGATGATATGGCATGAATTGTAAACGTGTGATGTTAATTGATTTTGTACAATATGAATATGCTATATAAACTTTCATGAATGTAATTTGCATATGTATGCAAGGTTTGTGTTCATAGGTTGACATGTGTTGAGATCACATGAATGATGTAGTTAGTTTACTGTTGAGATGTTTGTATTATAGAAGTGTTTTTCTTGCAAGTTACTATTTGGGGTAATATCACCAGACGGCTATTATGCTACCAAATTTTTGACACGATGACCCCTAATAGTCTAACCTAAAGAGTGGCTTTTGTTAAGTATAAGTTTAAAAGGTTTTCATATTTATCAAGTTTGAAAAAAGGTTTTCAAGCTATAAGGTTCTAAATAAGTTTGGATATCAATTGTGTGTTCTTTTCATTTGGATTCAGGAGCAGGTCAAGTGAGGGGTGTTACATTTCTTGTCATCTATTTAAGCCCTTGATAATTCTAAAAAAGCTATTGCCAATAGTTGGATATGTAACCAGTATGCACCAAAGTTTCAATATAACATGTATGGCATAGTATGTCCAAGTAATAAGTATGAAAGTAACACTCCCCAAATAAACATGTAAGCATCAAAGTGTGAATAAGTATATAGCTGTAAGGAAAAGAGTTCCCTAGTTGGCTAGGTAACCTATCATATGCTTTAATACACTATCTAGGTTATTAAGGCAACATAATTATCTAAAATTCCTTATATTAAATTATCTTTCACCTAAGTATAATTCATTATATAAAAATATTCATAAAATCATGTACATAGGAATTTATAGTAGCACATACTCTTTTTTTTAATTCTTATTTGACATGTTTAAACAATTTCACAACAAAAATTCCAAAGTAGTACACATTTTAACTATATACTTATAACTCCCCTTACTCGATCTATAAGGGAACTCAATAAGTAGATGCTACCACTCATACTGACATATACATATTTATATATTCTTTACTTAATCAGTATGTTGGGAAATGGCTAAGAACTTTCTTTAATTTACCTTTTCAAAAATAATAATGTTTCATTCAAAAAAACTTTTTTTATTGATTTAAAACACTTATTATTTGCCGATCCTTGTGCCAAAAATCCAATAGCATAACAACTATACTATGTCACTACCTAAAATATGAACCTATATAAAAGCACACTTCTATAGCTTTCATACTTCTCAATCTCTATTTTAACAAATAGCAAAACTCATATCAGCAAACATATTTGATAAGGATAAGCACATTACATCTCTTACTCATTTATACCATAATTTCAAACTTATATACATGTAACTTGTATCATGCAATACATATACATTATGCCTTTTACTTACCATGCATATCAAGCTTATATCATTGCATCTAAATTACCATTTAATGCTATTTAAAACATGTTACCTATTAACATAAACATGTCTTTTTGTCATAACATACAAAAAGTGTGTCATACATTAATCTCACATATAAAATGACATATAAATATCTAAAATATAATGACCTATCTACAATTCATATAACTGAGGTATCTTTGACTTCTATTAGGACCAGACCATCTACTCCTCAAATATCTGCTATCAACCTGTACATTGGAAGATACACGACTATAACAAAAATACATAAAGAGTCAATATTAGTAACTATGTACATATTAATAATATAATGAAAATAAATAAATAAAATAAAAAGTTTGATTCATACTCAATTGATAACATGCTAAACTTATCACACACAATGTTAGCCTATCAATTCTTTTCTTTTCTTTTTTACAAGTTTAAAACATCATGTTTTCCCAATAGACTTGGCATAATCCACTTTATGGATTTTAAACTCATTATTTAATATAACTATTTACCTCATATAATTCACCTTACTAGAAAAATTTCAAAATGTTAAATAATTGCAAAACTCTATTCACATGTATATAAATTGTTGTGAAATAATACATCAACTATCTTACCATGAGTGAATAAAACTTTTATTTCAATCGTTTAATCTAAAACATCATGATCATAACCTTTTTATTTTTAATACCATCAATTATAGCATATATCTTAATACTAGTAATAGTTTATCTTAGATAACATTCATAGTTTACTTCAGTAATATTAAGCAATATAATACAAAGTCCATGTTTTTACTCCTAAATGAACATAAGCATTTCGTGCCTCATTAATTATAAATTTTAATGCTAACATCATTATTTCCTATCTTGATATCTTCCTAGAAAATTCCATATTATACTCTATTAGTCATATACCTTAAATATAAATTTTGATTTCTTTAATAACTGTGTTGCTATATTGTTCTTCCATAATCAGCCATTAATTACTTTATTGATGTCATTTATGAATTTGCCCATTTCTTCTAAGAACTATTATGTTGCTTGTATAGGGAAATTGTATTTCCCAAAGGCATAAACTTCAATACTTGAAGGCATGAAGTGTAATACCTAAATGCACAAACTATAATACCTAAAGGCATAAACAGTAGGGTGTCTGCTATTTGACATTTACACATCCAGGCAAAGATGGGTGTAGATGTAATGTGGATTAGGTAATTATGTTTGGAGTTGCTGCTTGGCTTTACACCAAAATCTACTGGTCTTTTTCCAAGAAAAGGTTTGGAATAATATCTTATTTATGCCCTGATAACATACATTTCTTTATATTCCAATGTTTATGAGTCCCGTATCATGCAACCAAATGAAATAATTTAAACCATTCATGTCACCTTTACACACAATGAAAAGTAAATTGCAATAATTGAAATATACAATAAAGCTTAAATATATAAATTAATACGTCTAGAAAATAGGTTATTCATTAATTGTTTTTAGCCTAACAAATACCCATAATTTCATAGGAATTGGCGGTAATTTCCCAATTCCCATCTTTAAAAGATTAGCCTTCATTAAAATGCATTTTTATGTGACTTTTTTTAACGAAAATCAAAACTAATTTATTATGAAAAAACACAAAGTAGTTTGGTAGAAAAATCATTGTTTAAGGTTAGTTTTATGTGTAAAACAAATTCATTAAGCTACCTATTACCACTGAAAATAAATGAAAGGAATAAAAGGTACAAAACCAAAATAAAGATACATAATACAATCAATTGGATCGGCCTCTACATCATCAAGTACATGTAGATTAATAAGCCTCCAAAGATAGTCTATGTGGAATACATATACACTCAAACTAGGTCCGTGCAAACCTTAAATCTAGTATGGATGACCAAACTTTCACAACTAAAATAAAGCTATTAGTAATATAAACAGAGTTATGTTAACTAATAATAAATGAGGTGATAATAATATATATTAGGGACACATGAATGAACATTAATAATGATGGAATATACATGAAAAATTTTTATTGTTATTAAAATGATGATTAAAACTAGTAATGATGAACAATTTCATCATGATTAAGTCACTATAGACTACCTATGAAACACATATTCAAACTAGACATTCGTGTGGACTACACTCCTTGCAAAAGAAGCCCATACAAACTACTCATTAATTCCTATAGACACCTTGATTTTAGGACTAGGACTTTCTTAAGTATTCGAACTTTGACTCGACCCGAAAGCTCACAGTGTGACCCGAAATGTGAAAAAAATGGGAATTTTGTAGCGGAAGTGGAAGCGGCCCAAACCTGAAGCCCGACATTGATTCTAATGGGGGTGCAAGGGTGAAGCCCCCGCAATATAGACCTATTCACTTTTTAGGCCTATAATGTTAACCAAAGACAAGCTCAAGCAACAAGGCAAGTAACATGAAACCTAAGTCTGTTCGGACTAATATGGCACAAGTTCGCATGAACTTAATGCTATGAGGTCCACACAAACAAGCCAATACGGGTCTACACGTACTAATCTAACCTGGCCTAAAGCCCACAGACTAGCAAGAAAAACATGCCTAAGTCCACACGGACTAAGCCATACAAGTCCACATGGACCTACTGATGTAAAACTTCCAGAAGTGCAGAATTCCTATTCAGGCATTGAATCCTATTCCTAAAAGGATTCTACCACCCCTAGACGGAAAACCTTTAAACCTAAGCTTATGAATACCCACTTTAGGGTATAACCAAAGGGGGAGTCTCAATAGATCAAGGAGGAGAACCTACGAAGAGGCTAAGAATTAGAATTACAATGGCTAAGAAACCCTTGAGGAATCACTCTACTAGTCCAATTAACCCATACTCAAAAAAATCCATTCTTTTAAAACCCAACCATTATCTTATTGCTTAGTGCTCACTTCAAGGTAAGATCTGAGGCTCCTTTCATCATGTTCATTCATTTATTTGTGTTATTTGTTGTAACCAATGATCTCCTATGATTAATTGTCATATGAGGTGGTTCTATATAACCCCCACGACAATTATAGGAGTAGGTTAACCTGTGAAATCGGTTTAAGAATTAATTATTCATGAAAATTTGTAATTGCACTTAGATTCTGGAACTGATGACTAAGTTCGCACAGACCTATTTTGAATGGTAGAAGGTCCACACGGACCTATTAATTAAATATGTATGTGGTAGAAGGTCCGCACAGACCTATAAATTAAATATGTACATAATATGAGGTCCATACGGACCATGGTATGATAACAATATCATGTTTGTCTTGTCTATTATGTTTTAATGTATTGTGTTCACTGTGTTAGCACCTTTATATCTATATCATATTGTATGATTATTCTATTTAACAATGTCATTAGGTCCTCACAGACCACTATTTGGTGTTATTAATCTCTTCTTTTGAGTTGTATGCGAGTAACCCTTCTTACTGGAGTGGAGGTCTTAATAGACTTAATATCATTTATGAGGTAGTTCGCATGGACTAATGTCAGAGCCTCATAGAGTCCATATGGACCAATCGACGTACAGACGAGACCATTCTAATGCTTTGGATTATTTCTTTTGGTTTGTACTATTTATACTTCATTGCTTATTTTGGGGTTGTAATAGCTAGTAAATAACTTGGTTTATATGCTAAAACCTAACTTTCACATCAAATGATTTTATACATAATTAAATGGTGTTTTCCTTGACAAAATGGATTTGTATTTTCTTAATCAAAAGTCACAGTAATAAAATGTATTTTTGAAGGCCAATCTCCTAGAGATGGGAGTTGGGCAATTACTGCCAACTCTTATGGAATTACGGGTAATCGTTAGGTCAAATAACAACTAATCAAACCGCTTTCTGGATGTCCAATATACATTATTGTATTCTTTAAATATTGCACTTTACTTTCTTTACATGAAAAGGTGACATAAATACTTTAAATATAAATTCATGCTTGATTGAAAAGGGATTGATAAACGTTACAATGTACAAGAAAGTATATTATTAGGGCATAAATAAGATCTAAATTTCAAACCTTTCTAGTACAGAAGATCAGAGGTCCTGGTGTAGAGGCCAGGTGGCAACTCTACTAACCACTCTCATCCTCGGTAAAAATATCATAATCTCTACAATTCTATAATATGATTTATGTAACAAAATGATTAAGATATAATTAAAAGAACAATTTTGACATAAATACATTTTAACAACAAGCTATAGTGATTAGTATGGATGAAGCATATATTATCAACCATTAAATAAGCATTAAAATAAGGCATAAAAGTAAACACAAATTATAATCAGAAATAAGTCCATACAGACCATATGAAAACATTCGTGTCTTAATGTGACATCTATGTGGACCAATATTCTTATTGAATAAGGTCTGTGTCGACTACATTACAATTACAAAATGCATATAATGATTATAAAATAATGCTAATATGCCCCCAACTCTATCAAATCTTATTATAACCCATGTTTATACTAGCATTAAACATCATGCATCATCATCCCAATCAAATTCTACCATTGGCAACTCAACTATCTAAGAAAACTAGAAACTCATACTTAGAAATAAAATTCTCAATTCAGTAGGTTCTTTGCACAAGCCACTGCTCCCATTTGCTACAATTTCCAGTTCACACAATATTCTTAACCCTTACTGCAATTCAGTTCCTTTCTCTTCCTTTACAATTGTTTCTTTCAAAATTCAACAAAATTTAGAGTTGAATTGATACACAACCTCCTAAAATTTAGTCTACTTTCATTACTCGATCTATGGTTCCTTAAATTCTTATTTTAATGCTTTTTCTCTATTTTGATTTCTTTGTTTTTCTTATTCTTCTTTTTTTTCATCTTCTAACAACCTATCATAGTTTCTTTAATCCAAATCCCGCTAGATTATTTGATATTAAGATAGAAATTAAAATAATAGTTTGCACTACCACTATTCCTCCTTATCCCTCCATTATTAGTCACATCCCTTAAATTTTCTTATGCATACTATAGCAAATTAGTTTCCCCATGGTAGTGATAGTAATTGAAGCAATTGTTCCCAGATTTGTCAAATCTCTAAATCCTCTAAAAAGTTGACCATCTCAAAACATCAAGGAATCGATGGTAGTAACATAAGAAATTGCTCGATCTATCTAAATTCTTCAAAGACTAAGAATGCCTTTCCCCTCTTTTAACATTATATTTTCTTTGATTTAGCTAGAAGAGCTTTTATTCTTTTAGCTTTAGAAACAAAAATGAAGGTTTTAGAGGAGATTTTTGGTACCAAAACCAAATATGTACAAAGCCATAACTTATCATCCATCTTTGGTATACATTACTTACTTGGCTTTAAACCAAGCCATGTACTTCTCATTGTCTTATATAGTTAGTATTTGGTGATAATACATGTCATCTTCTACAAAAATAAAAATTATATTTAAAATTCTCAATCTACTGCTCTAAAATATTCATTCCATGTCCGATTTATTTTTCTTATGCTCCTCTCTATTTCATAATGCCTCCTATTATCTAAATTTATTTTAATTTCTTGCTAGTAAATTCTTAAAATTTAAAAGTTATAAGTCTCTTCTTTCTTAAATTTTAGCTTAGATTTTTGGGAGATGCCTAGTACTTTTTCTTCATAATTCAAATTAACTTCTGAGGGCCCCAGGCCTATCTCAAAAATTTGAATTAGTCCCTTTCAAAATTTTAAAAACTTTGAGGCATTATAGTCATAGGCTCTAAGTTTTAAAAGACTTAGGTTAGACTAAAAATAGAAAAATATAATGAATAATAAATGAAAAGAAATGAGATGAAAGGCCCTATAATTCCTCAATTAAAAAATAATAATAATAATGAATAAATATGAAAATAATTATTAAAGGCTTTAATTATAAAATTTTCACACATATAGAGGATTAAAATAATATAATGTTGATTAAAGGATTAAAATGGGGATTTGCCTTAATGAGATGCAGGCCGTTGGATGGATGTTAACAAGTTTATCCTAGCCATCCATCCAAACTTATATAAATAGAAGATTGAATAATATATAAGAGAGAAAAATTGAACATTCATCCTTTCTCTACTACTCTCAAGGTTCAAGACAATTTTCTTCCCTCAATCTCACAATCTCATTAAAGGTAAAGTAATTCCTTCATCATTTTCTCTTTTCTTGTTGTATTTGCTGCCTATTAATGAGTGTTATTGGATTTGTTTTTTTATTGGGATTGCTAACATTGAAATCAAAGAGGAAAAAGGGGAGAGTTCAAGGTAGAAATTAAAGGGAAATAGTGTAATTTTGTTTGAATTTGATGTTTAGGTTGAAAATGCATATATACTAAAATTATTGAATTATTGTGGGTTATGATGTTTGTGTAGAGATTATGATATTTTTACCGGGGACGAGAGTGGTTAGTGGAGTCACCAACTAGCCCCTACACCAGGACCTCTGATCTTCTGTACCAAAAAGGTTCAAAATTCAAATCTTATTTATGCCCCAATAATATGCCTTCTTATATATTGTTACGTTTATCAATCCCTTTTCAATTAAACATGAATTTTATTTAAAGCAGTTTGTCACCTTTCCATGTATAAGAAGTAAATTGTAGTATTTAAAAGAAAAGTACATTGTATATCTAGAAATCGGGTCATTGATTAATTGTTATTTGACCTGACAATTACTTGTAATTCCATAGGAATTAATGGTAATTGCCCAACTCCCATCTCTAGGATATTGGCCTTTAAAAATACATTTTATTATTATGACTTTTGATTAAGGAAATACAAATCCATTTTGTCAAGGAAAACACCATTTAATTATGTATAAAATCGTTTGATGTGAAAGTTAAGCTTTAGTGTGTAAAACAAGTTATTTACTAGCTATTACAATCCCAAAATAAGCAATAAAGTGTAAATAGTACAAAACCAAAAGAAATAATCCAAAGTATTAGAATGGTCCCGTCTGTACATCGATTGGTCCGTGTGGACTCTATGAGTCTCTGACATTAGTCCATGCGGACTACTACATAAGTGATATTAAGTCTGTCCGGACCTCTACTCTAGTGAGAAGAGTCACTTACATACAACTCAAAAGAAGAGATTAATAACACCAAATAGTGGTCCGTAAGGACCTAATGACAATGTCAAATAAAATGATCATACAACATTATACAAATATAAGGGCATGCTAACATGGTGAACAAAATACGTTAAAACATAATAGACAAGGCAAACATGATATTATTATCGTATCGTGGTCCATACGGACCTCATATTATGTACATATTCAATTTAAAGGTCTGTGCGGATCTTTTACCACATACATATTCAATTAATAGGTATGTGCGGACCTTCTACCATTCAAAATAGGTCCATGTAGACTTAATCATCAGTTTTAAAATCTAAGTACGATTACAATTTTCCATGAATGATTATAACATTATTAAACCGATTTGAGAGGTTAACCTACTCTTATAATTGTCCTAGGGATTACATAAAACCACCTCACATGACAATTAATCATGAAAGATCATTGGTTACAAAAATAACGCAAATAAATGAATGAATATGAAGAAAGGAGCCTCAAATCTTACCTTGAAGTGAGCACCAAGCAATAAGGTAAAGTGTAGTGGTTTAGAAGAATAGATTTTTTAGTATGGGTTAATTAGACTAGTAGAGTGATTCCTCAAGGGTTTATTAGCTATTGTAATACTGATTCTTAGACTCCTCTTTATGTTCTCTCCCTTAAGTTCTCCTCTTTGATCTTATTAAGACCCCTCTCTTACTCTCTTGAGGCTCCCCCTTTGATCATACCCCATAGTGGGTATTTATAAGCT
>CANXYI011412920.1:0-20655 GCA_948208565.1 Hura crepitans | reverse complement strand
ATATATGTTGAGCTCTTGAACATACCAAATGAAGATGAAATTGTGAGCTTTATATTATGAGCATGTAACCTCTATTGTGAGGATAAATATGTAAAGAATATATGATTGTAATAAGTAATGCCTATGTTTGCCTAGACTAGAGTTAGCATTAGGATAAATTATCATGCCAGTAGGGGATTTATTTGGCAGTACTTTATCTTTTGTCATGAGATATTATGGGTATAGCAGTGTAAGCCCCATTGGGTACTATACAACATGTCTGTGCTCACTTGTGCAAATGTGATTATGTGAGTACTAATGCATATGCCCCATTATGGTACTGTACATTATATGAGCTCATTTTTGACATGTGATATTGTGAGTATAGATGTATAAGCCCAATTAAGGTATATACATATGTGTGATTACCTATTATCCAATCAACTATGGTCATGGAATATAGTGGGCTAAATTAAGCTAAACTAAACTAATTGATGAGTATATGCACTTAACATTAATGTGATTGAATAAATTATGGAGTTGACAACAAATGTATATGATTAATTGGAGTGAAGATCTTTATATCAGTTTCTATATTAATTTTTCATGAGTGTATAAGCTTGTTGTGTACATAAACCATACTTGAGATCAATCGAAATGGTAAGTTCAAGTGAGTTCATACATAAACTTAATGTTAACCATGATTTGGGGTTGTTTTAAAGTATGTGAATGCATTATATAATTATATGGCTTATATGAATATTTTATATGCTAAGGAGGTAATCAGAAATTGATTATGCACCACTAATCATATTTGCTTAGCATATTGGCTTTCAATGCATAGGTTGAGGATTAAGTATCAACAAAGAAGGCATTACATGTGGGATCTATAGTTGACTTAAAGTTCATACATTCACATGTGTCGTTATCATTGAATAGATTATGTTTTGTTATTTCCATAGTTTAATAGGAGTTTTTTCTTGTGTAAACCTTTTATTTCCATGAAGTCATTAAATTTTAGATTTAAATGGTTTTTCTTTTATGGCTTGGTTTTGAATAGCCATACTTTTGGACTTAATTTGAGTTATGTAACTAAGATTTATCTATGCATTATATGCTCAGTTGTGAGATAAGATTTGTTATGTTAATTGTGAATGTGAATATGATGTATGGGTATGAGATGTGTTCTGAAACATCAATGTGGGCATATAGCTAGCTTAGTGCCTTAGGTATATAATATGGTACTCCTCCATCTAGTGACATCGGTTAAGGAGGAAAGAGGTATCACATGTAGAATTTCTTTGTTTAGGTGTCTCTATCTAGAGTTATATGTTTATATTGATGAGTTTCATGCATACACTTTGATCACAAAAAATAAAGATATAAGAGCTAGCATATTTAAGGCTTGATAAAACATAATTTAATTAAGCACAAGTTGACATAAATCTATTCAAAAAGTAGAATGAGATAAAGTTTGGTGAAAGAGTTATTGCCTAATAGAGGGTTATAGTCAATCAACTAACTTTTTGGCAGCTTGTGTAGTCATGATGCATGGCTAGATGCCTCTCTTGACTTATATAATAATGTATTTATTGATTAAGAATCAATAATGATTTAAAGAGTTTAAATCATATAATTCTAATGCAACTAAGACTTTAATTCATTTTGTACTACCAAATTGGATAAAAAAACCTAATAGGTCACACATATAAGGGAAAAATTATCAATGTAAAATGACATGAATTTAGGTAGCATGACATGTAATTAAGAGTTTAAAATGAAGAAGAAAGAAAAAGACCAATTAAAATGCACATTTGGTCCTAATTGGATTAGGCTTTGTGCATATATATAGAAATTAGGCTTATTAATTAGACTTGGTCCAACCACTTAGCCAACCCTTTTATTAATTAAAAGGGCCTAAGTCTAACCTAGACTCATTAGGGTTTTGACCACTAAGGCTATAAAATCCCCTAATGGCCAAAATACCTACAACGCCACTAAAATATTTTCTTTCTTTCTTTCTTTCTTTCTTTCTTTCTTTCTTTCTTCTTCTTCTTCTTCTTCTTCTTCTTCTTCTTCTTCTTCTTCTTCTTCTTTTGCTCTAGCTATTTTTCTCTTACTAGGACCTAAAGAATTTTGGCTCTTGTCTCCTCTACTAAAAGTGGTTCTTAACATCTTCTTCTTATGTGTATCAGTATTGGAGACATTCAATTAGAATATTGTGGCTTGCGATAACTTGGTAGGAAGAAAAAGCTACATACGAGAAGAAAATAAAGCAAATAGAAAATTCTTTTGTTGTTCTTCTTCATCTTCTTCTTATTTTTCTAATTTATTTGGCATTATATATCCTAGATCTAGCTTTGAAATTTTAAAATTTTTTCCACTTTTTGTATTTATTTAAGTTTCAAAACCAACATACTACTGTTGTGTTTAGGCTTTTGCTCCTAGTGTATCCCCTTCTACACATAGGGACATGCTTAATGCCTCCAATGCTATAGAGAAGAGGAAGAGCAAGGTGCTAATGAAGATGTGATTGATGATGATGACCCATTTGATGTAGACTTAAATGATAAGTAAGATCTTAGTGCAAAAAAACCTTTTGCCTAAAAGGATGATCCTATAATTAAGAATTTGTATAAGAAACTTGATGTTATTGTAGCTTAGTAAACTAAGAATCATTAGATTAGTGTAAGTGTTTTAACCCTAAGAAAGGGACTAATACATCGATCTTCAAAGAACTAGGTTCATTAGCGACACTTATTAACCATGTACTAGTAATCAATGTGTGTTTCCAATATTACACATTAATGCTGAATGCTCTTTAGTGCAATGAAATTACATAATAAAAAGTATGATAGTAATGGCTTATTTTTAAGAAAAATGAATTTGCCTACAATAAATATATGATTATGCAAAAACAAGAAATAATGCTTCATAAAAGACTAGAGATCAGAATTTACCATCAAACCATGTTAATCTTGTTGGTAATTCTTAGAATAACAACTTTTGAAGATTGTACAATGATTTCTTGAGAATTCCATTATGAATGAATTGAGAAATCTCTCTAATTGCATTTACTCTAAATATTTAATTCTTGTCTTAAATTCCCAAAATATTGCTGAATTCGAGATTAGAACTTAGAAATTTTCTTTAGTGAGTTCTCTAATTCTTGTGTTATGTGTTATGTTATATGTAATTGTAAATAGAGGTATGGTATTTTATAGGCTTAAATTCTAGTAAAAAGGGAAAAATATTGTTAAAATATGAGTTTTAAATTTTTCTAAACTTGTTTAATATGGAATTAATTGATTCTTAAAGAAAAAGTTAGTTTCTAGAATATCCGCGCTTATGTCTTTTCAAAACATACTAAAATGTCTACATAATAGTCCACTTTATCCTATGATGGTCAAATTAGTTCTTAGGTATCCAAAACCCTACTTTTCTACTTTAATCAAATTTTAGTCTATAAATCCTTTTAAGCTCCTACTTACTGCTTAAAAAAGTAGCTAAAATAACCTTACTTTTAATTACCATTTTGTCATCCTCTTTTAAATTATTTGTGCAGTCTAGTACACACAAAAAAAATTCTTAATTATTTAGTGTTTTTCTCTTTAGCAAACCATTGCTCTTTGAATTACTTCTCTAGATATCATCTAGTAATCATGATAAATAATGAAAAAATCTAATGCTTCTACTATGCATATATGGTTAATAGATGTAGGGAGGACATTTTGACAGAAAATGATAAGGATTTGTCTTTCAAATGCAAATGCCTAATAAAGCTAAGTATGATGGGTTTTGTCACACCCCAAACTTCAATCCAATTTTTCATAAGGATAGAATTAGAATTAGAAGAAAAGTAAGGAATGAAATGGGCATATGGATAGAGAGCCAGTCAATGTAAACAACGGAGCAAAAAAACAACCTAAGGGTAAAATTGTAAATATATGAGAAATCCAAGGGTAAAATTGGAAATGCTTAATTAAAGGCTTAAAGATGAGTGGAAAAAGTGAAAAGGGGTGGCCAATATGATTATGGCATGTAAAGTGAATGAAAATGTGAAAAGAATAAGGTTTCAACGTTAGTATCTGTGAATAGTGATATCAAGTCGTGAATAGTGCATCCTAGGCCCAAGTGGAATTGACCTATCTAGATGGTAGTATAAATTATTTGATGAGTTATGGTGTAATTTGAGAAGCATTTGAGGTAATATAGAAGGTTAAAAATTGAAAAACAAAATCTAGATTACGGTCAATGATGAATAGTAAATCTTTCAGAGCTGAACTAAAAATTCAGAATATGTGCGCAAAAAAATTCGAAACTAGCATATCCTAATGCTAAAATGATATGAGGAATATGAAAATCATGTGACTCAAAATTCTATGACATGGAAACTATTAGAAATAAATTATGGAAATAAATTCAATAAATGAATATTTATAAGATAATATGGTGGGATTTTTGTAGGGGCAATTATGGCCACTGGATCAAATAGTGCCATCAAAGATCCCATCCATCCAAATATGATTAAAGATGTGACAAATAATAATGATAACACAAATATTAAAGTATATATTTAAACATAATTAATCTTAACCCTTGGATTATAAATTAGGTGGATTGATCACAATTATAGATAAGTTAATATAAAAAAGGATTTTGTCTAATTAAAACGGGTGGACATAAGGAAGAAAGATAGTCTTCTTCCTCCCCTTTCAAGGCCGAAACCTCCCCCTCTCTCTTTCACAATTTCATCATCATGGGTTACCAAATAAACAATAAACATTATATTAGAATAATTGCTTCTTTTATGTAGTGCAATAGTCCCTTGAAATTGTGTGGAGAGAGAAGAGATTTAGAGGAAGAAAAGAGATGAAAAATAGGTATAGATGGCCACTCTAAACTTGGTAATTAATCTTTAACCCAAATGAATTATATGAGGTTATTTGACGTTTAAATGATGGTTTATAGTGTTAAAGTTGTAGTTATGTGATTAATGTTAATTTTATTGAATGCTATGTGAGGAAACTAATTATGGAATTGGCGGAATATGAGAAGGAATGATGGAGTGAATGAAAATAAATGTAGGTATATGAGGAACTAATTATGGAATTACATAAATAGAAAATAAATGTAGGTATACAACAAGAAATAAATAAATAAGTAGATAAAAAGGAAAAAGGTATACATAAATATTGTGAATGAAAATATATAATAAATATGGAAATAGTTAATTGTATTAAAACAAGTATGACTCAAAGAGAGCAATGTGTGTATAAGTAAATGACTATATTTAAATGAAATGAAATAATCATATGGAAATGCTAAAAAATATAAGACATGCGTATATATGCCAATGAATAAAGTATTTATATAACAATAATATCAATGAAAAAGGAAATTATATGAATTAATTAAATAAGAATAAAATAGGACTAACTAAATAAATATGTAATTGAAGGATTAAAAGATTATCTAAGAGAAAGGTACAAATAAGGATTATAAAAGTATATAAATTAGTTATGTGATTTAATTAACATATGATAAATGTTCTAAGGAAAATATGTATATATAAGTATGTGAATATATTTAAATATAAGAAATTAATTATATGGAATAAAGGAAAATATAAAGTATATGTTTAAAAGTAAATAAGCAAAAACTTGGTATAACAAGAACAACAACAACAAAGAAAAGGAAATAAAAAGGGATTAAATAAATTATATTTAGAAATTCAAATTAAGATATAATATATGGGAATTATTTAATAAGAATAAAAAATAAAATTAATTATATAAGGGAAAGGGATTATATGGTTTAAATAAATAAAATGAAAATATTTATGCATGTAAGTGTTATAAATCCTAATTCTTAAATATTAATAATAATAATGACATATAGAAAGAGCAAATGCATTCTAAATAAGGAAAGATTATAAAATAAATATTGGACATTATGAATAGAGGAGATTTGTAGAAATAAATGGTTAATAATGTAAAGAAAAAAGGATATTAAAGGGACAATTTAATTTGTATATAAACCAAAATGAGTAATGTAAAACAATATGTAGTTAAATAAAGATGAGATTATAATAATAAATAAAAGCTTAAGGAAAATTAATTAAAGGTACAATAAACAAGAACACGAGTATGTTCATGATGACTGCAAGTGAATATGCTATTATAATAAACCATGAAAGTTTTAGTAATATAATTATGTGACCAAAATGTGATATGAAGATTCAATATGGATATAGTTCAATTTCTAAGGATATTTATAATGATAAAATTATTAGAAAATGGAAGTAAAGAAAAATGGTAATAGCCTATATGAGTTGGACAATTTGGCCTAAATAGGTTGACATGTCAACTAGGGATAGATAGTGACTACTATAGTACTCTAATGCATATATTAACGCTAGTGTAGTAGCCTATAAGATCCAATAAGGCCATTGTACATAAATTAATGCTAGTGCAGTAGCCTATAAGGCTCTTTTGGGCCACTATACATTCCATACACATATATTAATGCTAGTGTAGTAGCTTGTAAGGTCCAGTAAGGTCACTACACATATATTAAGCCACCTGTAAGGTCCAAAATCTATGCCACTACACAACTGACACATCCTATTATCCGGTATTGAGCTTATGTCTATCAAATATAGGCCAAGACAAGTAAATAATGAAGATAAAGCTAAGTGAGATACTAATATGAATGACATAAAATATAACTATGATGTTGTGAATAATGTTTAGAAGATAATGATTTTAAATAATTATATATTGGTGTACATATATATACAAATGAGAAAAAAGAGGAAATTTAAGAAATCCACTAATATAAAAAAGGAAGCATGTTCTTAAATAAAGACAGGAAACATTGAAACTCTAGATATAAAATAAAAGAAGGATACAAATGTATACCTATAGATGATTAGAAATGATATAGCAGAGCATATGTATTGAGATATAAGAATGATAATAGTTAGTTGAATGGCATCCATATGTATATAAGAACATAGATGTGTGGGAGATGAATAGAAAGTTAAGGAATTTTAAAAGAAAAACAACAACTAAAATTAATGTTCTTATAGACATATGTATGAAGTATAAGTTTCATAATATTAGATAACACCACTAAGCAACTTTGCTCAACTCATTGGCTTTTGCTAATGCATTGGTTATAAATCGAGACGGGTAAAGTAGTGGATCGAGTCCTAGCAATAATATGAGTATGGGCTAGATATATAGGTAAGAGGAGCCCACCATGTGCATCTTACTTATGGAAGTGTTTTTACTTTTGTAATTATTTAAATGTTATGTATTTCATGTGTATGAATAGTGGTTTTAGAAATATTGATTAAGAAAAGTTGTACAAAATGATAATTACACGCTATAAGTAATTTCTTAATATGTGTATGTGTAAGCTAATGAATATGAATGCCATAAATAATTGTGTTACTTATCTCTTATGACTTTAATGAAATGTGAATTGAATTAAAAAGTCACATTGAGGTAACTACATAAAAGAACAAAGGATCAAAATGATTAGATAAAGGAATGCTAATCGTACTATATAATGTGGCATCCTGTACCTGAACTACTTTATCAGTTGGTATAAGGGTGTTACATTTAGTTGGTATCAGAGCTTAGGCTTAGGCATTTCTAGGTGTAAATTGGCTGCATATATGTGTGACACATGCATTTCATGATAGCCAAACTACTGGGACATCAATAAGGATTCACTCGCTCATTTATATAGAAAATGTATAAAAAGCACATGTATATGTTAAATGAAAATACTAGTTAAATATTAGCATTGAACATAAAAGGGTTACAAAGTTAGATAGTTATTGATATAAATATATATTAATAAAAACATACTAGATCAAAACTATAAATTAAATGATACAAACAAATAAGAATAATGGATATTGATATAGATAGAATTGATCATGTGAGAGATAGGCTATAAAAATTGTAAGTAAAAGTGATTAAGAGAGATACAGAAAGGAATTAGGATAGCATATAGACCGTAGGTAAATGAAGTAATATAAGCTAAGATTGATAGCCAAGATTTGATATAGAATTGAAATGTATATGATATTTAGAGAGACTGAAGTAGAGGATGCAATTAAAATGTATTTGATATAGATTGAAACGTATATGATATTAAGACTCGATAAATAACATTAACCCTATGAAAGATAATAGATTAGGATTAAAGGTTAATTAGAGAGTACTCTAACTCGTGGAGAATGAATGATGAGATATAATGACAATGGATGTTATGAATAATAAGAGTATAACAGAAAATTGATATTAAAGGGATATTTATGATAAGCTTGAAGAAGTATACCATGATTATAAATATAAGATATGAAATGTTATGACAATGAAATGATATGTTAGGATTAAATTAAATGAGTTTGGAAATGCTTAGAAAGCAAATGAAATTAAAAGAGATAATAGCCCATATGAGTTGGACAACCTATTGGATAGGTTAACCAATCAACTAGGGACTTAGTAGTTACTAGGACACTAAAGTATCCCATATCATGATGAGTGTGGTCATTGAGGTTCTAGATGGGAACCCTTGCACATTTCATGATTTATGATCACATGATGAGATACTAGTATAGGGGCAACCGCCATTGAGGTCCATGAGGGCCACTGCACATCTTGAGATTTAATGCTAGGTACAGCCATCGAGGTCTAGATTGTGGGCCCCTGCATAGCTTATAAGATAGGTGCAGCTGTTGAGGTTTGGGATTCAAACACCTACACAATTATGATAATCATGATGAGTTATGATATGATGGTACAACCATCGAGGTCCAAAATACAGGCCCCTTCACACACTATAATCCCATTATCTAGTGATGAGAGTGATGTATGTCTAATATGGGCTAGAGGAGGAAATAATTAGATAAGCATATTAAAATACCATTAAAGAGGTTACAATATTTGAATTGGGAAATGGGAAAAAAGAAAAGAGAGGAAATAAAATGAAGAAAAAGATGAACTAAATTAATAGATAAATAAACTAATCATATAATAACAAACATTATTATTGTCATAGGAATACAATAATATGTAAAGATCGTGCATATCAAGACAGAACATATGACTTAAGTCCATTAAGGGCTGTACCTATGAATGAGCTAAATTAATTACAAATACATATACTTATACATATAAAATGGAGAAAGATACATAACATGAACCATTAAATATAGTGAAAGGAAAGGAATAAATAGGAATCGCCATAAATGATTAAAGAAGAGGTGTAAATATATTCTTAGAGAATATAGCAAAGTATGGCAAATGAGAAATATGTAAAATTATCATCAAACACATAGTCAAAAAAGGACATAAAGACATTAACACCATTATGCCATAAAAAGGGTAAACTGGGATGAGACAATAGAGTTATGAATAGAATAATTATGAAGAGGTTATAAGTAACACAAGATAATGGAATAAGAACTTAATTAGAGTGAGCTTATACTAATGGTTACCATTTATGGAAATTTAAAGATCTAATTTCCATAGCATTAGAATACACCATTAAGCAATTATGCTCAGTGCATTAGCTTCCTTGCTAATGCATATGTTATCAATCAAAGCACATAGAGTGATAGATCGGGTCCTAATATGTAACACCTCTAACTTCTTTCGTTGCTGGAATGAATAATAGATGCCACTTCCCGAAGTTCACCTATCTTTATACTATTCTGACCTGCTTTCATTTAACACTTTATGATATAATATTTTTAAATTAATATCTCTAGTTAACTAAATTTTGACACCACAGAGGCTTCCTAGGTGAGAAGCCAAAAATGTAAAACCTATTAGAAAGCACTTCTATAACAATCTCATTTATTAGCAAAGCACCAAAATCCATCAGATCCTCTAATCATTTTTAGTCCTCATCCTAATTATCATCATAGAGGCAACAACATCCAAATGAACAAACACACAATACCAAATTGTAGTATATATCATCATAAATAGATAATCATACCAGGATTATACATTTCATCATTTGGTTTATCTTATAAATCAATTATAATATTACAATATGTCAGAACATACATATTCACACTTAAGGCTATGCCTTTATTATGTAGGAGTACTAAAGATATATCCTCCTCAAGAAGTCTTCTGCTACATTGCTAGCTAAAGTAATGCCACTAATTAACACCTAATACCTGTACATCGAAAAATCAACATGCTGAGTATACACTCAGTGGTGAATTTAGTGAAACATGCATTACACACACACAAGTGCATCACATGCAGTTTAAATTGTTATTTTATAGAATTTCATCATTTGATTATCTTAAGAGTTCCATACTTTTTATGGCCATTTATTCTAGGTTATGGTATGCTCTATCTTGATAATACAATTACAGTATCAAAACAGGTTAAATTTTTTCTAATCTTATATTTTAACTACTATTCATTTTAATTTTTCTTTATTATCTAAGATCTTTAGAGTTCTCTTTTATATGCTTACATATGTTACCATCTATCTATTAACATATATCTATAGACTCCTTTCATTCATCAGAAAGTTCATTAAAAATTCTTGTCAATTAGAAGTTAGCTTATTAATTTGTCTTAGTCATATTGTATTATATCATTATATAGTTTATTATTATTATATTATTAATAGTGTTTAAGCCCATATTCGGGAGACATCTCTTTTAAGACTGGATATAGGGATCACAGTGTTATGGGGGCTCGCATTTTAGACCTCGACGGTTGCATTTTGTCATGTCATAACTCATTAAGATCATTATAATTGTGTGGGGGTTCGAATTCCAAACCTCGATGGCTACACTCTATCTTATAAGCTATGTAGGGGCCTGTATTTTAGACCTCGATGGCTATGCTCTATCCTCAAATCTCAGGGTGTGCAATGGCCCTTTATGGACCTTTAGGCATATACACTTGCTATCAAATCTCATAAGTTGTGCAGTGGCCCTTCGTAGACCTTAAGGCAGCTACACCCACCTAATCATAAGTGCAATAGTCCTCATGGACTAGTGTTTCATAACATCGAAGTGTCCTAACAGCTGCTAACTCTCTAGTTAAGTGGTCAACCTATCTAGTAAGTTTTTGACTAATATGGGCCATATTTTCCTATATCTCTCCATTGCTCTTGATTTATCTTTATTATTTTTTTATTCTATCCATTTCTATTTCATGATTTATTCCAACTTCTGTCAAAATAGGCTATCATATCTTCATCCTTAATATTTTCATCTCAATGTCATTAATGATCTCATTTCTCAATCTCATGAGTTAATATGTGCCCTCTTATATAGGTCTCACATACTAACTCTCTCATGATCTTAATCAGTCATATATTATCAAACTCCATCATTTATAGCCATAGTCATCAAGACTCTTTAGAAAGATTTCAATGTCTTATCTTAATTCAAAATCTTCATATGTATTCTCATTGTTTAAATTATAATCACTTGTTACCACATTTCATGTTCTCTTGTTAGTTCAGTCATCTCCTTATCATATAATCATTATGTTGTATAATCTCCATTAAGTACATTTGTTCTTATCCCATTTATTAAGTTAATATACATTATTCATTCAAATCATCACTTATTCTTGCGTATTTATAATTTAGGTCATCAGCCATTACATCATGTAACATCAATTTTTTCCCTTATTTTAATTCTCATTACCATTACAAGAATATACTTAAGTTTATATGTTCATTCCTTCTCTTTGGATCCCATTATTCACACTTTGTTCTAATATTTATCATTGAACCATTTCATCAATGGTACATATACTTAAATTTTCATTATATATTCATCTTACTTGTGTTTATAATTAATTATTCAATTTAAGTACTTATCACACATATCTTATCTCATATACTCAAATGTTTATCAAATGATATCATTTGTTCATTACATATAAATGCTCATACATTCAATGTTTCAATAATTCCTCATAATAATAAAATCTAGAGTTACATTATCAACTCAATCATACTAAAATATGCCATACACACATACATGCACCTCATGCTCACCATTTAGCCATCTTTCACTTTCACATATCCTCATTATTTCTCATTCATTTCTCCACACATTATCACTCACATTTATCACATAAATTCATCCATGCAATTTCCATATTCAATCACATACATTTACTCATAATTTCATAACTTCTATACACATGTTCATCACTTGAATTATGCACATACAGATTAATCAATGCAAGTTTCACTAAATTCACTTATAGCAAACTCTAAAATAGTCTGATAGCATCTCTGAATTCCTTGGTTTCCTCTTTATCTATCAATTTCACCATTATACTACAAACATAATAGTTCTTAGGTTTAGAAAAATTCTACATAACTCCAAATTGAAATCTAATTACATATTTTCATCTACATCTATTAGACAACAATTTAAAAAATTACCATTATGTCCCTACCTATTCCACATTATTTTCCCTAATTTCAAACCTTTTTATTTTATTTGTTTTTCATCCGTTTTCTAATCCATCAATTGTAGTGTCATTCTTTAAACCCTAAAATAACCTACTGATCAATTTAGGGTTAACCAAACCCCTAAATTAGACATATTATGGAATTCACATAGTCCCTACTTCGGAGCATAAGTTTTATTGAATACACTTACAGTGATGCTCTATGTCACCCTGGGATTGATTTTATGACATTTCCTTGCCTAGATTATTATGCATTTGCTTAATCTCTAAATTCCATAATACATAATAAATTAGAAAAATTTATAGAAAAATATATGGATATATAATTTCAAAATAAAGGACATATCTATGATCTAAAGCATGTCTAGTTACTTAGAAAAATGCTCGATTTTCTATTTAGGGTCCGATTTAGTTTAGGGGTTCAAAACCATAAACTTTCAAAGCTCTATTTCTCCTTTAAAATCACTTCCTTTGACAAAATTAAGGCTGGAATCAACTTCTAGATGTTGAGAGGATTAGTTTACATATAATATTTGAAGGGTTTTAGTGTGTTTTGGGTGAGAAATGAATGAAGAAAGGGAGGGGAGAGAAAAAACCATGGAGGATGATTTTTTTTTTTTTTGTAATTTGGGGAGGAAAATAAGCTTATTTGACTATTCTAGACTTCTCCACATCCAAGCACCCTTTATATTATTATGGTGAATGGTCTTGATAATGCCATGTGGTAATCAAACACCCCAAATTAATCCTATGTATATTTTAACTTTAGAAATGTAAAATAATTCATAGGAGTCTCAAAAAGTTTGCTTTTAGTGACAAAATTGATGAATTACCCCATTAAGGGACCCTTAAAATCTCAGTCCAAATTCCAAAGGGATCTATGTTAACTATTCACTCATGTAATTAAGAAATTTTGATTAAATATCAAATGACTTTAGAAAATTATAATTCCTTCACCATTGGATTCTTTTAAATTTTTGACATTCAGGGTATGCTATTTTTAGGCCCATCCGAGCACATCCTGGGCCTGTCCTAGCACAATGCTAACTAAAGTCACTATTCACTATATCTCAATGAGAAATAATTTATTAGTTTTGCTAAAAGTTTTAATTATTTTAATTTCATCAATTTTTTTGCCCATCACAAGTCTAGGGTTAGAGTTCCTCTTCATTTACTTTAGTGGAGGCCCACTTAACCTAAAAACACTATTCATTCCTCAGGCTACATTGTTCTGGAACCCAGGGTTTATGGTTATTACATAGTATTTGCTAAAGTGGATTATTAAAAGAAAGGTCCATCACGAGCATTGTTCACATGCTGAATGTGTACTTGCATTCTAATTAAATAATTGTTATTTAGAATTACATGTATATAGTAATGCACTAGGGTTATTATATATATATTGTTAAATGTAGATAAATGGGCAATAGCTTCAATTGTATAATTCTAGTTAGAATTTGTAAATGGCCATTGTATTAGTTGATTATTAGATAAAATAACATAAATACCCTTAATGTTTTGTTAGACATATATAAATTGAAGGTAATGTATATAAGTTGTAAACAATATGAGGTATCAAAATACTTACATATTGGATAAAAACATATATCATAAGTTGAACATACTTAGAAGGAAAGGGTTCAAAATAGGGATGACAACTAAATTAGATATGTAGCATCTCATACCTAAACTGGTTTATTGATTGGGTATAAGGGTGTTACAAATGGTATCAAACATTAATTACACACTTTAATTCACATTTCTCACATATACAACATATGATACATTGAATACACTTACCTTATAGATTAATCACACCCAAAGAGCCTCTTTAAGTCCCCTCTTTCCCTTTATCTTTACTAGGTCCCTCTTTTTTTGCATATAAAATTATAGGAAACTTAGAAAAATCACATAAAATCTAATACACCTCCAAAATTAATTCTAACCTTAGATATGTGCTCTTAGGCACCTAAAGATCATTAGAAAAATATTAAATTATAGAAAAACTTACCCCATAATTTTTGAGTTAGTATTCACCGTACTTTTAATCTACCATTTTCTTGTTTTAGAAGGGTGGATAGTGACTTGAAGGTTTGATTTAAGGGATTGGATAGAGGTTTAAAGGAGTAATTTGAAGAAACAAAAAGAAAAATGGAGGTGTTTATAAAGGAAGAAGGCATCAGCTGTAACTAGAGGAAGGAGAGCTATAGATACCATTATTTCCCTATTGACCATGACTATATAAAGGACTTTGACCATTCAAGTGGTCAAACAAATTGATGGTAGAGATTATTCTTTCTAAAGATCTAATGGCCACCCTTTTCTCCTCTTTTTAAACCTTTTTCTTTTAATTTGTTTACTCTCATAAAACACAATTTTAAACATCATATATGTCCTATAAAATCATACCTTATAGGACTTAAAAGCCTTGAAAAGCTGTTACTCAAAAATTAAGGAAAATCGAATTAAAACAACACTTTAACTTTAACCCAATTTTAAGAAAAATACTTTATGATATTTAAAAATTCTAATTCCAATGCCAATAGATTGTTTGGAATATTTAAGTGTTAGATTGTATTGATCCTGAAATTTTTTTGAGCAAAAACTAAATATTTTATAGTTCAGTTAAAACTAGGTTACTATTTAGGTGACACTGCCGTAAAATCTTAACTATCAATTTTAACCATATAAATGACTTTGTTTTCACTTCAAAAATTACCCAAAATGATATTATGATTAATACTTCCCTTCTATCAAATTAGTGTGACCTAGGTCTTGAGAAATACTATTCACATCCCAAGAAGTACTATTCATAACATCGGGAGTTTTGGGCATTGCATTCCATCCTCGAAATTACTTGAATTAAAAAGGTGTGGATATTGCTCCTTCACCTGTATTTTGCTTTCCTAAGTAATTTTTCCATGTCGTGATGTCTCCATAACACTTTCACCAATGGCACTATCTTAGTTCACAACTTCTTGACTTTATGGGCCAAAATCTTCATCGATTCTTCTTTATAGGACAAATTCGATTGTATCTCAACCTTTTCTATCGTCAGAACATGAGAGGGGTCCAACCTGTATCTTTGAGGCATAAACACATGGATTATATCATATATCTACTATAGTTCTAGAGGCAATGCCAATCTATAGGCTACTAGTCCCACATGCTCAGTTATCTTATTTGGGACAATAAACCTTGAACTTAACTTGCCTTTTTTTAACAAATCTTAGTACTTTCTTCTGTAGAGATACTTTAAGAAAAACCTTATCCTCGACTACATACTCTATGTCTTTTCTCTTTAAATCAACATATGACTTCTTTCTGTATGATGAGCATTCAATTTGTTTCTAATGACTTTAACTTTGTTTTTAACATAACTAATCAAATTAGGTCCCATTAACTTATGCTCACTTAACTTGCTCTAACAAAGAGTTATTTTGCACTTCCTCGCATATAGAGCTTCATATAGTGCCATGCCTAAACTTGTTTAAAAACTATTATTATAAGCAAACTTTACCAAAGATAAATAGCATTCGTAACATCCCTTAAACTCTATGCCACAACTTCTCAACATATCTTCCAACACTTATCAAACATATTTTTATGATAAGCATATAATTAACTTGGTATCAAAATCACTCAAGTATTCGAGTTATTTGAATGACCTGCTCAAATTGGCCATTTATCTGAGGATAGAAAGATGTACTAAAATTGAGTTGAGTGCTCAAGGCATTATAAAGCTTTTCCCGAAACCTTAAAGGGAACCTTGGTCTTAATTTAATATGATAGTAGAAGGCACTCCATGCAATCTTACTATCTCACTAATGTATAACTCTACAAGCTTTTCTAGAGAATAGTCTATTCTCACTAGTATAAAGTGAGCAAACTTGGTCAATCTATCAATCACTACCCATACTGCATCACATTTACTTCTGATCATAGGTAGTCCAACCACAAAATCCATAGTAATCTTATCGCATTTCATTTCTAGAATTGCTATAGGATGAAGCAACCCAAATGGAACTTGATGCTTAGGCTTTATTGCTAACAAGTAAGGCATTTGGTCATGAACTCTATCATATATCTCTTCATACAGTGCCATAAATAAGAAGGCTTCAAGTCTAAGTACATCTTTGTACTACTAGGATGTACAACATAAGGTGCATTATGAGCCTCTTGTAAAATCTAACTCTTCAGATCTTTCACATCAGATACACATAGATGATCTTGGTAATGCAAACATCCATCATCCTTGATCTCGTAACTAGTGAACTTCCCCTCTTGAATAGAACCTATGATCTCTATAAGATTGTCATATTCTTTTAAGTATCCTTAACTTGCTACTAAAGACTAGGCTTGACTTCCATTTCTACTAATAAGGCTCCATCAACTATAAGCTCTATTTTAACATTCATAGCTTTCATGGCTACCATTAACTTTTTACTTAAAACATCTGCGACCACATTACCCTTCCTTGGATGGTAGTTAATAAGGTAATCATAGTGTAACGCCCTCTACCCATTTCTACCTGAAAGAAGCAAGGTATGCAACTTCCCACTGAGGTCACCTATCATTGGATTTCCTCAGGGCCTTTCGTTTAACTTCTACCTAAGTTTGACCAACTTTGACCAAACATGCCCTTATTTCATTTTTGATTATTTATTCCTTTATTACGGCCTATTTCAGTCCGTTAAAACTCCTAACAGATATTATCAGACAATTACAGAAAATCGAGCAGCATAACAGCTACTCGGGTAACTAACCCCAAATAAACCTACAAGGAAAAACACTTCTAAATTCATTTTCTCAAACACCTCCCCCTCTGGTCCTCCAGATCCCAACAATCATCCATAATATACCCATTTCATAAATCATAGGGTCATAGACCCATCAGCACACAATCATGCATAAACAGGTTCTCATTAACATACAAAACTATACATGCATTATCTGTTTATCATTTCATCTTTACAAACCATCCCATAACCCATAATTCATTTATATACATGAGTGCATCTATACAAAACTCAAAAGGAAAAATAAAAAGTACCAAAGGACTTAATAACAGCTACACTGGTGAAGTCTGATGCTGACCATCTCTCCGTCGATTGCCTGTGCATCGGAACATCGACACGCTAAGTATAAACCTCAGTGGTGGAATAAGCCAAATAAAATATGTCTACCATGCATACATACAACATACAACATTTAATGTGTACTCAAGTTTTGTTATTCAATTATCTTATCAGTTAGAGTTATTAATATTATAGGCCCATGATAGACAGACAACTCTTTAAGACACCAAATAGTGGGACTATCCTATGTAGTGGCCTATTTTTAAGACCTAGGTAGCTACACCTACCTTGCCCAATAGCAGGGATCAGTCAGTAGACCTCCCAATACTAGACTAGCAGATAGTAGGGATCAGTCCATAGACCTTCTAATATTTGTAATCATATCAGCATCACCAAAGGTGGATAGTAAGGATCAGCCCCGTGGGACTTCCCAATACCCACAACAGACAAACGGGTAGCAGGGATTAGCCCAGGTGGACCTCCTAATACCCTACTATGTAGGGTTCATGTTAGAACCTCAATGGCTGCACCCGCCACAATCAACACACAGTAGTAGGCCCCGAAGAACCAAACTGCCTAGCAGTTGTTACTCCTTAGTTGACCGATCAACCCATCTAGTGGGTGTCTAATTGATGGGCCAATAACTAATTTAGATTGGTAATTTTTAATATTTTACACTCTAAAATCTCATTTTACCATTGCATTATGTTTTATGACAAAATGCACACAATTTGCCAAAATCTCACTTGCGATAGCAAAGTTACTATTCATTTGATAACTTTACGAAATCACTACTATTCATTTGGTCATTTTTTTTATGCGTTATACTTTTCTTATGCCAACTCATACCATGTCATACTTTTATCAACTCCATATTCATTTATTGAGGCAACATTAATAGCCTCATAATATGCCATTTCATGCTATGTTATCACTCATTATACTCTTACATCACTAACCACTAATTGACCCAAATTCCATGCAAATTTCACTACCGCAATAAGTCATTTCTAGCATCACCCTTTCCTCACTTAAGATGCCATTACCATTTTTATACATATTATGGCCTATAATGCACACATTCGGCCAAGCATGCAACCCACACATACACATGCATTTCTTTCCAAATAATCATTCAAAAATTATTATTTCAATGCCATTTGCCATTTTATGACACTATTTCACCTAAATGCCATACATACACCTAATGTCATACACTTCTATACAAGGTAATTATACAAAAATGAATCATACACATAAGGCACATTAAATTTAACTTATTCCACATACCTAGGGTGTGATTACACCATTTTCTCCCACCACTTCTAGTCTTGTTCCCTTGGTCTCTCTCACTTATTTGTTCAACCCCTAAAAATACACCATTTTTTACTTAGAAAAATTCTCAAAAAAATATCTAGAGCTCCAATTGAAATTCTAAAACTATAAGAATGCTTAGGATAACTAATTCTACCTATACCAAAAATAAAAAAAAATGGGACTTGACCACTTGTACTCACTTTGGTCACTATTCACCCAAGTGGTGAATTTCCCAATTTTGAGCTCTTTTCTTCAAATTCTTGGTGGAATTACTGTCTATGAATGATGGAGGCTTAATTTCCTATATTATTTATGCAGTTTGGAGGAGAGAGGAGAGAGAAAACAAGCATTTTAAGGAAACCATGGCAATGGCATTGGCTTCTTGAGGTATGGGAGGTTGAAGAAGACTTTTGCACATGTGAGGTGGTTCACATGTGTAACCTCTTTAAGTTTAATGGGTTGGATGTATGGGATTGGCCCACATGGCCATTAAATGATTAAAATGCATTTTATCTCCAATTTAGCTTCGAAAATTCACAGAAAATTCTTTAGGCCTCCAAAAATTCTCATTTTCATTTTAAAAATCCACGATTAGTGTAACTAAGGCCCACGTAAAATTTCAAGTCAAAATTCAATAGTTGACTTTTTGACACTATTAACCTACCAGAATAAAATATTCAAAAAAAATATCTATTGACCTCAAAAAATTATAATTCCTCCTCTATCATACTCAGTGGAATTTTTGAGATTCTAGGTATGGTATTTTCGAGACCGTTCGGGCACATCCTGAGGCTGTCCCGATCCAACCTCATTTTATCTCCTCATATAATAGTTCTTGACCCGAAATGATTTATTGGTTTTGCTAAATTTTTTTAATTCATTTGTTTTCCTATTTTTAGGCCCATCAAAGTTTTATGACTAATACCCTAGTCATCGGACTCAAAATAACGACCTGCACCGCGGGGAACATCCTCGGCCCAAAAGGTACTGTTCATAAGACCTTAACTGTCGGGCATTACACATAGTCCTTTGTCAACTCCATCCATTATCTTTATCTCAAGTTCAATTCCTTTTAGGTAGGGAGATACTTTAGACTTTTGTGATCAATATAAACCTAAAACTTCTCTCTGTATAAATATTGTCTCTAAATCTTCAAGGAACTATTAACTCAAGATCATGTGTCAGATAATTCTTTTCATGTGGCTTCAACTACCTATAAGTATACACAAGTACCTTGCCTTCTTGCATGAGCACACATCTAAACCTATTCAAAGAAGTATCACTATATATGGTAAAATCCTTTCCTGACACTGGTTATAAAAGAATTGGAGCTTCTATCAATATCACTTTTAGCTTCTCAAGACTCTCTTAGCACTTGTCATCCCAAACAAGCTTAGCATTCTTCCTTAATAAGTGTGTCACCAGTGTTGTTGTAACGTCCGTCAGTCGACGTCTTATGAACAGTGCATTCGGAACCCGATTGATGTTCCCCGCAGTGCGGGTCATCATTTCGAGATCGATGACTGGCATATTATTCATAAAACTTTGACGAGCCTAAAAAGGGTCAAAATGAAAGAATTAAAATTTTTAGCAGAACCAATAATTACTTTTAGGTTATAAACTACCAATTCCGGAGATAAAAATATTTTGAGACCCGGGAATGTGCCTGGATGGTCTCGAAAAAACCATACCCTGAACCTCAAAAATTCTATTTAGTATATTGGGAAAAGAAGTGGAATTTTCTGAGGTCATTTGGTATTTTTTCGGAATATTTTATTCGCATCGTG
>CANXYI011412852.1:0-14782 GCA_948208565.1 Hura crepitans | reverse complement strand
GGCATTTTCTCTTACCTATGTACAACTCCACAATTTGGAAGAATATAGGCCTGAAGCCAAATTTATTTACTTTTCTAAATGGTCTTTAAGGAAATGTTAAATTTCATTAATATAAAAGTATAAAGACTTTAGTCTTTTGTTTAGATTTTCTTACCATTTTAAATCCTTCATGGGGCTATTTATTCACTTAAATTTCAATAACCCCAACTAGATTTCAATCCTATTTAGCATACATTTTTCTTACTATTATTTACCCTTTTGTATACCATACATATTACACACACTTACACATTTATTTTAGCATAAGTCATGCTTAATATCTCTTACATAATTTACCATATTTAATTTACTTAGCCATACTTTTAGCTACCTTACATTTATTGTCTAAAGGATATACTTCTCATATCCTACACTTATGTGATGTAAAATTAATAAGCTAACATATGGTTATCATTCATTAATTAAAACTATACATTATAACCATTGTCCTCCCTCATGTTTCGGCCTCTAAGCCTTTCACACACTCAACATTCTTAGCACGAAATTACCTATCATATAAGCATGCCATTATTCACATGCCACTTCACTTCCAAATATAATTCAACTTACTACTTTAACTACAAATAATTATTACCATCTTAACCATATTATTTTCATACATTGATATTAATTGATTTAATTATTTCATTCTTAAATTTCCACACAAACCTCTCTCACCTTTATATGCTTAATCATTCATAAAATATATCTCCCTAGATCACCAACCTTATTGGCTAGACGCTAAAATACCAACCAGCTGTTGCCTTTTTACCACCTAAATTTCGCAATGCCTTAAACACTTACATCCTCAAATAAGCATATTCCCCCTTAGGCTATCTTCTATTGACCTCTTCCCTATCCCAACCAAAGTTCCAAAATATTCCATGTATAAACCATAGTGGAAACACATACATACACAATGCACACAAGGTCAGTACCTATACGATTTTTTTTCTTTCATTGCTATATACCTAAGTCACAAAAGGTCTACACATACACATATGTCCCAAATGCTAAACAATCATGCATTTGAGTAAACAACTAGACTTATTTTCCCTAAGCCATGCATAACACCACATAATATAGGCTAAACTATTTTATCCATGCCATAAAAATTAAAATGCTAGATCCCAATTGATGTGACTACTTTTAACAACTCTATATTCAAGAACACACATGCACTTGACACCAATTTTTTTTTTTGGCTTATCCTATCCCACTTCTACTAACCTTAATTCCAGCACAAAGATCAGTACACACACCAAGCAATAAATATCATAAAACTAGCCTTATAGACTCATAAACTCAGCCATAGAAATTCACCAATTTGATACCAAAAACTCTCACACAACTACCACTTATCATCACCTAAAATTTATGCTGTAGACATTTTAATTTCACACCACATAAACTCAAATTTACTAGAATTTAAATAAGTTCATAGATGAAGATTCTTAAGAGAAAGAAAATGAGGCTTACCAAAAATGGATTAAATTCACTAACCTTCTATAGAGGCTAGCCATTTTTATACTTCTAGCTTTAACCCCCTTACTATCCTTCATTTACCCTAAGAACCTCACTAAAATCATACACAATCATAATTAATTATGAGTCCTAGTCATTTACACATGCTTAAAGAAGAAGAAGTCCTATAACACTAAAAAAAAAAAAAAGGAAAGCTCACTCACGGTAGGCTAGAATTCTGAGCTGTCTTTGTGCACTCCTTTACTCCATCTCAATTTTCCTTACACATTTTAGACCTTTTATGGACTTTTTACTCCATAAGATGGGTTCATCACTTGAAAGGCTTCCTCTTGGTGGTAATTAAATGGAAAAATATAGCTTAAATAGCCCTAAACTAAGGAGAGGACAAGGAAAAACATGGCTAGTAAAAATTCTAAAGAATAAGGTGGGAAGAGGAAGAAGAGAGAATAAAAAAAATAATTTTAATTGGAATTTAGTGGCCAAATGGCTGTGAGAGGTTATAGCCATGTGGCTCAATGCCTAGAGAAGGTTAGGTAGGCCTCGAGTTATGAAACACAAACCCCTAAGCACCTCGGAGTTTGGTTTTTCGAAAATAGGGGCTACCAACTTTAAGGCTTTTTAAAAAACCAAACGGTTGTCAAAAGAAATGCACCTTTTGTTTGTAAGATCCTTATTTAATCCCAATTTCATACCTATAAAATGTCACAGTGAAATTCCATCAAAAAGTGGGAAAATTAAAAATTTGGCATTTTGCAGCAAAACTTTTGGGATTTTTATACGGCCGCTCAAACCTCCAAAAATTGTTGCGTTTATTTCTAAGATCCTTATTTACCTTCAATTAGAGGCACATCAAATTTTGTAGCCTAATTCTTTCGAGGACTATACTAGCACGATTTCAAGGAAAATCATAGCTCTTGCAGGATTTGAAAAAAATTCGGAATGACCTCAAAAAATTAAAATTCCTTGACCATTGGATTTGTTATAATTTTTAACCTTTAGGGTGTGATATTTTTGCTTCCGTTTGGGCTCATCTCAGGTCATTCTCGACCCAATTAGATTTATCAATTTAGCTAAATTTTTAATTAAGGCCATTTTCACCTTTTTTGAAACCCTTAATGTTTGTTGGGCAGTATGCCCTACCTCAAGATTTGTGCTAGTGACTTGGTCACTAGGTGCCTATTTTAGGTTTTGGGGCACTATTCTTAGAGCCTCGAAACATGGGCATTAGAAGTCTTTCTCTCTTGGAAAATTTCACCCCCAAAATTACTTGATTAGGATTTAGATGTAACATCATGCTTTTTTTTATTTGTCAGGTCTTTATGCAACCCTTTTGCTTGAGCACTGTGTTGTGACTTACTTCCTTGAGGGTGAAATGCTATACCATAAGTTGGCATAATTATGATTATTAAGTAATGTAGCATTTCATTCCAATTATAAATTGTTATGCAGTGATCCTTATCACACCTTTCCTTATTTGTCACTAATAATGTAGACTTGAGTTTAAATATTTTCCCATATTACCGGAGTATACCACATAAGAGATTTGTTGATTGTCTTTCATATATACTATCTTTGTTATCTATCATCAATGTTCATAGATCATGATGATGCTATAGGTATTCATCATTAATTTAATTAATTTTTTTGCAACCTTCCCTTCTTAGGGGCAAAATGGTAAATTTATTTTTCCTTTAATGTTATTTTTATTATCTATATAGGTTATTTATTTATTATTTTATTTATAAGTATTTGACTCCTATCAAGTCCCTTCATAGTTAGGCTATTAATGTGTCATGTGCAATTATGTGATGCATATGCTAAAATGAAGAAATGTTATGCCAATATTTATTCCATGTCAAAATGTAATGCCGGGGCTTGGTAATGTATGCAATCAAAGAAAGAAAAATAGCCTTTATCTATAGGGATCTTGATCATTAACTATTTATTTTTCCTTTTATTGGGTTCACTTATACTAATCTTATTACGCATTCAATTTACTACTTTAACTACATATAATTATTGCCATCTTAACCATATTATTCTTATGCATTGATATTAATTGATTTACTTATTTCATTCTTAAATTTCCACACACACCTCTCTCAACTTTATATACTTAATCATTCATAAAACATATCTCCCTAGATCACCAACCTCATTAGCCACAGACCAAAAATACCAACCAGTTGCTGCCTTTTTACCACCCAAATTTCACAACACCTCATACACTTACACCCTCAAATAAGCATATTCCCCTTTAGCTTATCTTTCGTCGACCTCTTCCCTATCCTAACTAAAATTCTTGAATATTCCATGCACAACCAGTAGCTAAAACACACACACGCACACACACACTACAGACAAGGTCAATACCTACATAATTTTTTTTCTTTTATAGCTATATACCTAAGTTACCTAAGGTCTACACATACACATATGTCCCAAATGCTAAACCATCATTTATTTGAGTAAACAACTAGACATATTTTCCTCAAGCCATGCATAACACCACATAATATGGGTTAGACTATTCGGTTCATGTTGTAAAAATTTAGATGCTAGATTCCAGGTGATGTGGCTACTTTTAGTGACTCTATATTTAAGACCACACATGCACTTGACAACATTTTTTTTATTGACTTATCCTATCCCATTTCCACCAACCTTAATTCTAGCACAAAGATCACAACACACATAGCAATAAAGATCATAAAAACTAGCCCCATAGCCTTACAAACTTAGCCATAGAAATCCATCAATTTGATACTAAATGCTCACACACAACTACCACTTATCATCACCTAAAATTTATGCTGTAGACATTTTGATTTCACACTAGATGTACTCAAATTTATAATAATTTCAATAAGTTCATATATCTAGCTAAAGATTCTTAAGAGAAAGAAAATGAGGCATACCAAAAATGGATTAAATTCATTAACCTTCTAAGGAGGCCAGCCATCTTCATACTTCTAGCTTTAACCCTATTACTATCCTTACATCTTTTACCCTAAGAACCTCACCAAAATCACACACAATCATAATTAATTAAGAGTCCTAGTCATTTACACGTGCTTAGAGAAGAAGAAGTCCAATAACATTGAAGAAAAGAAAATAAAAGCTCACTCACATTAGGCTTGAATTTTGAGTTGTCCTTATGCACTCTCTTAATCCATCTCAATTTTCCTTGCACTTTTAGACCTTTTATGGACTCTTTACTCCTCAAGATGGATTCCTCACTTGAAAGGCTACCTCTTGGTGGCAATTAGATAGAAAAATAGAGCTAAAATAGCCATGAACAGAGGAGAGGAAAAGGAAAATTATGGCTAGTAAAAATTCTAAAGAAAGAGGTAGGGAAAGGAAGAATAGAGAATAAAAAAAATAATTTTAATGAAAATTCAGTGGCTAAATGGTTATGGGAGTTTGTGGCTATGTTGAACACTACCTAGAGAAGGTTAGGTAGGCCTCGGGTTGTGAAATACCGTCCCCTACCACCCTAGAGTTTGGTTTTTCAAAAATTCGGGCTGCCAACTTCGGGGATTTTTGAAAAATCCCAAGGTTGTCAAAAAAATACACCATTTGTTCCTAAAATTCTCATTTGATCCCAATTTCATGCCAACAAAATTTCACAGTGAAATTCCATCAGAAAGTAAGCAAATTAAACATATGGCATTTTGTAGTAGAACTTAGGGGATTTTTAAACGGCTGTTCAAACCTCCAAAAATTTTCACATTTGTTTCTAAAATTCTCATTTACCTTTAATTAGAGGTAAATCAAATTTTTTTGCCTAATTCCTTTGGGGACTAGACTAGCATAATTTCAAGGAAAATCACCGCTTTGTTAGGATTTCAAAAAAATTCTGAATGACATTGAAAAATTAAAATTCCTTCACCGTTGGATTTGTGATAATTTTTAAACTTTAGGGTGTGATATTTTTGCTTTCATTTGAGCTCATCTCGAGTCATTCTTGGCCCAATTATATTTATTACTTCTGCTAATTTTTAATTGAGGCCATTTTCTCCCTTTTTAAAACCCTTGAAGTTTATTGGGTAGTGTGCCCTACCTTGAGATTTATGCTAGTGACCTAGCATACTGGGTGCCTATTTCACGTCTTGGGGCACTATTCTCGAAGCCTTGGCATATAAGCATTACAAGTCTTCCCCTCTTAGAAAATTTCATCCCTAAAATTGCTTGATAAGGATTTGGATGTAACATCAAGCTTCTTTTTATTTTTTGGGTCTCTATGTGACCCTTCCCCTTCAACACTATGTTGTGACTTACTTTCTTGAGGGTGAAATGCTATACTATATGTAGGAATAATTATGATCATTAACTAATGTAGCATTTGATTCCAACTATAAATAGTTGCATAGTGAACCTTATCACAACTTTCCTTATTTGTCATTAATAATGTAGACTCGGGTTCGAATAATTTCCCACATTACTTAAGTATACTAAATAAGAGGTTTGTAGATTATCTTTCATATCTACTATCTTTGTTATCTTTCATCGATGTTCAGAACTCATTACGATGCTATAGCTATTCATCATTAATTTAATTAATTTTTTTTCAACCTTCCCCTCTTAGGGGCAAAATGGTAAATTTATTTTTCCTTCAATGAAAACTATTAACATTCCATATGCAATCATATGATGCATATGCTAAAATGAAGAAATGTTATGCCAATATGTAGTTCATGTCAAAATGTAATACCTGAGCCTTGTAATGTATACAATTGAAGAAAGAATAATAGTCTTTATCTTTAGGGATCTTAAAAGTCATCTAATTTATTCTACTTATTTATTTTTTCCTTTTATTGGGTTCACTTATACTGATCTTGTTACGCATTCTAAATATCTCCTATTTTTTATTCGGTCATACAATATTAATATTCTATACTATTCCCTCAAGTACACATTTATGTATAGCTAGGTATCTTTGTATTACCCTTATTTACTCTAACTTAAATTAGTTTGGATAAATATGTTGGCACTGTGGACCAATCACCATAATTACTTGTTCCTTGTTGGAAATATTTAATTCCACAATTTTTAGACATAATCGCTCCTAATATACTAATATAGGCTTACCATATCAATACTTCAAGTCCACCCACTCTTATTGATTAGTTCTTATAACTACATCCTTAATTCCTTTCATTTTGTAGGTGTCATTCCATAAGGAATTATTGATGCTGGGGAATATCATAATGCACCTTAATTCCTAAATCAAATTTTCTTTGAGAAAAATAATCCTGGTAATCTTTCATAAACTCATTTGGAATTCCAAATAAACTCCTAAAATCTATTCAGAATTAGGGAAAAAATATGAATGTCAAGACATATATCGGATAACTCTTCAATCCTTAAAGATGAGTTCTTTCCTTCAGTTAACTGAGATGAGGTTATTTTAAATGCTTCTCTCTCACATAGTGGTCATTTCCTATGCCTCTATGGTATAGAGGGTTAATTTCCTGAAAACACAAGTAATCATTGACTACCATCAACATAATCGATTGATTACCTAGGGTAACATTAAATTTTGAAAAAATAAACATCCGAGTAAGATTAGCTAAATAGTCATATTAATTTATTAATTAACAAAGTATATACCCTCTGTATGCAACCACATTTTTAATCATTAAAGTTCCTAGTTCACATCACTAACTTTGCATTTTCAAATGTTTTTCCAATTCCTTATCATATATTTTTATAATACAAACACAAGGATATATAAATCTTCAATCTATTAATGCCCAATTAAAACTTTAGTTAGATACTACATACCAATAATAACCTCTGTAGCACCTTCTCCCTTATGAGCTTTACTAGCTCCCTACCTAATTGAAATGTGAGCATCTACTCCTACCTCAGATCTGGCTAGAAGGCTATTATAAGGTGGGTCTCCTCTATCCTTTCCTTGCACCTTATGTTATGGTGCTACTATGGATGCGTGTATATAACCATCCTTTACTAGTATTTGGGATCAATTTTGTTTGTAATGGTCTCTAGACCTACAACAGAAGCATATTTTCTTCCTTGCCTGCCAACATCGACACTAATGTTTCCTAGTACAAGTGTTACAACTTGGGGGTATCCCTCTAATAGCTATTAATGTTTGAATACTGACAGTCTTTCTTGTCTACCTTTAAGGGCAATTCCTCTTAAAATGATCTCTGGGCCCTATAAAGGTAGCATTCTAATACTCTTGCTTGTCTACACTACCCCTAATGCTTTTTAGTACAAGTACTACAAGTCGAGGGATTATATCTACTTTTTGATGTTGTAACCCTAGGAGCTAGTGTAGAAGGCCTATGCATCTAATACCTAAATTGAGTCTATTCTTCTATTGGGCTCATCATAGTAATGGGGCCTGAACTAGTTTAACCTATTGTATATTGCCTCCCTTCTAGGGAGGGTTTAGTATTTCCTTGCATTTCCTCCCCCATAACACGGGCAATTGCTACCAACACTATCACATATCTCAATAATTCCACGATATATAGTAGTTCTACCGATGATGTCTGACTAGGTGGCTGTATCAGTGTCTGAGCTAGTGGCTATCATATAGCATCCCTCAATTCAGTTGTTCCTTGGTTAGTAGTAAAGGTATGGCTCATTACATCACTTTTCTTTAGTGATAGTGTTTGCTCAGTCGTCGTGATCATTACAAAAGAACCAATTATTTATTAGCCTCATTGTAGTGTAGCAGTTTAAGAAAATCAATCTTAGACATAGGCACTTATGTAATATACCTAGGAACAAGAATTTTGGGCTTTGATACCATTAAATGTGCCTTTACTAGATTCCTGAAGAATTTCGATATCAAGTGCACTTCCTACTAGGTCACTCATCCTTAAATTACCCCGGGGTTTATTTGTTTAACACTTATTAAGCATTTAATTATTATTTATTACTTAAATTAATACATTTATTTATTATTTTTTGATATGTGTAACTAAGTTAATATGGACCTATGAAATTCATTCATATATCATTATATAATTTGTAAAAATTTCGGTAGCACAACAGCTGTTCGGGTGACATCCTAAAAATTTTCCACCTGTAAAGAACATTTCTAGCATTCATAATTTTCTATTTTACCACTCTTGGACCTATCTGGTCCTCTAAGTGTCACAAATAAATAGGCCTCAGGCTCAAAATATTACAATTAAGATAAAACTTAAGTCCATTTAAGCTTAATATAGTTTACATGTACATATTTTAGCTACTTAAGTTTACAGCTGGACATATAATCTATAGCTATTACATGAGTGCTAGTATGTGCAACCAAAATACACAAAATTTAGACCTTCGCTTACTCTATTGCTAAAGTGCATGCACGATGAGACTTAACTGCTACCCCTGCTTACTTATGCATCAAAACACTATTACACTAAGTGTAAAACTTAGTGGTAAATTTAATCAGTTAAAAGTATGTCTCACATAATACACATAATTACTTTAATGCATTCATCTTGTAGCATTCATGCATATTAGAGTCCATTGAAAACCATATATTCATTTTTTAAAAATAAATTAATTGTAATCCCTCAATCCATTTATACCATTTAAGCCTTTATATACATCTTATTAAATTAATTATTGTAGCTCACTCAACGCTTTCATTAATATAAATTAAGACATCACACTTGTTCGAGTTTAAGTATAATTTTCCACAACTTAATAAGGTTATTTAAGTCAGTGTGGAACTTTCAATCATTTAATTTGGGTAATTTATTAAAGTAATTAATCAATTAAATGTAATAATATTTAAGTTTGGAAATAGGCCTAACTAGGTAGACTACAATTGAATACACTGGACCAATAAGGGAAATAAAAATTATGCAGTGTCCTGCATTAAGGACCTCGGTCGCTGTGCTAACATGTGGTCTACCTTATAAACTAGTGCAGTGGCCTAATTATGAACATACATTGCTGCACCGGTGACAAAGTAGGCTAGCAAAGTGGTGGTCTACCTTGCAAACTAGTGCAGTAGCCTAATTATTGACCTGCATCACTGTATTGGCATAATCTAATAATGGCACTAAGTGGGCAAGTCACATAATTGTTTGCCTAGCAAACTAGTGCAACGGCCTCATAATGGACTTAGACTACTGTACTAGTCCTACCTAAAAATCAAATAGTGTAACAGTCGCTAATCCTTAAGTTGACCGATCAACCTATCCAATGGGTGTCTAACTAATGTGCTATCTAACCTTATTTTTTGTTTGTTTCTTTACTGTTCATTATTTTATAATATTCTGGGTCTAAGAACAAACATATAGAAATTTTATTCTTACAATTGATATTTAGCCTAGATAGGTATGGGCTATCTATCTCAATTATTAGTTCACTTTATTACCAATTATCATCCAATAATATTTAAAAATGTCTCATAATTAGATATAAATTTATTTTAACAATTGAAAATTGACCTAGACAGTTACATGTCATATTTGAGTCCTACCGAACAATTTTGTGTGTGTTTTCTAAGATCAATTTAATATAATTCCATAGGCATAATTAAGTTCATTTGATTTCATCAATTAAGGCCCTATTATGTGTAGTTTATTCATCATATTCATGCTAAATTTAGTTTGGTGCTTTTTATAGGACAATTATAGGTCATATAGTGTGGTTTCATCATTATCAGAGGCCCATAACCGTTAATTTTTCTATTACACTTATAAAATCATAGCCATAATTTTTTAGGCATTTTCTCTCACCTAAGTACAACTCCACAATTTGTTCAAATATAGGGCTGAATCCAAATGTATTTTCTTTTCTAAATGGTCTTTAAGGAAATCTTAAATTTCATTAATATAAAAGTATAAAGAATTTAATCTTTTGTTTAGATTTTCTTGCCTTTTTAAATCCTTCATGGGACTGTTTATTCGCTTAAATTTCAATAAACCTAACTAGATTTCAATCCTATTTAGCACACATTTTTCTTACTATTATTTACCCGTTTGCATAGCATACATATTACACACACTTACACATTTATTTTAGCATAAGTCATGCTTAATATCTCATACTTAATATACCATATTTATTTTACTTAGCCATACTTTCAGCTACTATGCATTTATTGTCTAAAGGATATACTTCTCATTTCCTTAGCCATACTTTCAATTACCTTACATTTATTATCTAAAGGATATACTACTCATATCCTACACTTATGTGTTGTAAAATTAATAATCTAAAATATGGTTATCATTCATTAATTAAAACTATACATTATAACCATTGTCCTCCCTCATGTTTTAGCCTCCAAGCTTTTCACACACTCAACATTCTTGGCTTTAAATCATCTATCATTTAAGCATGCCATTATTCACATTCCACTTCACTTCCAAATATAATTCAATTTACTAGTTTAACTACATATAATTATTGCCATCTTAACCATATTATTCTTATGCATTGAGAGTAATTGATTTACTTATTTCATTCTCAAATTTCCACACACACCTTTCTCAACTTTATGTGTTTAATCATTCATAAAACATATTTCTCTAGATCGCCAACCTGATATGCACACACAAAAATACCAACCAGCTGTTGCCTTTTTACAACCCGAATTTGACAACACCTCACACCCTCAAATAAGCATATTCTCCCTTAGCCTATCTTTCACCAACCTCTTCCCCATCTTAACTAAAACTCTTGAATATTCCATGCACAAATAGCGGTTCAAACACACACACACACTACACACAAGGTTAAAACCTACATGATTTTTTTCTTTCATTGCCTATATACCTAAGTAACCTAAGGTCTACACATACACATATATCCCAAATGCTAAACCATTATATACTTGAGTAAACACCTAGACATATTTTCCTTAAGCTATGTATAAGACCACATAATATGGGCTAGACTATTCTATCCATGCCATAAAAGTTTAGATGCTAGATCCTAATTGATGTGGCTACTTTTAATAACTCCATATTCAAGACCACACATGCACTTGACACCATTTTTTTATTAACTTATCCTATCCCATTTCCACCAACCTTAATTCTAGTATAAAGATCACAACACTCACATAGCAATAAAGATCATACAAACTAGCCTTTTAGCCTCATAAACTCAACCATAGAAATCCACCAATTCAATACCAAATGCTCACACAAAACTACCACTTATCATCACCTAAAATTTATGTTGTAAAAATTTTAATTTCACACCACATGAACTCAAATTTACTAGAATTTCAACAACTTGATATATCTAGCTAATTATTCTTAAGAGAAAGAAAATAAGGCATACCAAAAATGGATTAAATTCACTAACTTTCTAAAGAGGCCAACCATCTTCATACTTCCAACTCTATCCCTCTTGCTGTCTTTACATCTTTTACCCTAAGAACTTTACTAAAATCACACATAATCATAATTAATTAAAAGTCTTAGTCATCTAAACATGCTTAGAGAAGAGGAATTCCTCTAACACTAAAGAAAAAAAAGGAAAGCTCACTCACACTAGGCTTGAATTCTGAGTTGTCCTTATGCACTTCCTTACTCTATCTCAATTTTCCTTACACCTTTAGACCTTTTATGGACTCCTTACTCCTAAAGATTGGTTTGTCAATTGAAAGGTTGCCTCTTGGTGGTGGTTAGATGGAAAAATAATGCTAAAATTGCACTAAACAACTGAGAGGAAAAGGAAAAATGTGGCCAGTAAAAATTCTGAAGAATGAGGTAAAGAGGGGAAGAAGAGAGAGGAAAAAAATTAATGGGAATTCAATAGCCAAATGGCTATGGGTGGCTATGGCCATATGGATCAATGGCTGGAGAAGGTTAGGGAGGCCTCAGGTTATGAAACACGATCCCTAAGCACTCCGGTGTTTAGTTTTTCAAAAATAGGGGTGACCAACTTTGGGGATTTTTAAAAAATCACATGGTTGTCAAAAAAATGCACTGTTTATTCCTAAAATCTTCATTTCATTCCAATTTCATGCCTACAAAATTTCACAATGAAATTCCTTTAAGAAGTAGGTGAATTAAACATTTGGCATTTTACTGCATTTAGTTTGTAGCAGAACTTCGAAGATTTTTATACGGCTGCTCAGACCTCCAAAAATTGTTGCATTTGCTTCTAAGATCATCATTTAACTTCAATTAGAGGCACATCAAATTTTGTAACTAATTCCTTCGGGAACCATACTAGTGCGATTATGGGGAAAATCGCAGCTTTGTTAGGATTTTAGAAAATTTTGGAACGACTTCAAAAAATTAAAATTCCTTCACTGTTTAATTCATTGCAATTTTTAACCTTCAAGCCATGATATTTTTGCATCTGTTCAGGCTCATCTTGGGCCATTCCTGGCCCCATTTATATTTATCGATTATGGTAAATTTTTAATTGAGGCCATTTTCATCCTTTTTGAAACCTTTAAAGTTTATTGGGTAGTGTGCCTTACTTCAAGATTCATGCTAGTGACTTAACACACCGATGCCCATTTCGAGTCTTAGGGCACTATTCCTTAAGCCTCGATGCATGGGCATTATAAGCTTTGCCTATTAGATCATCCTCCCCTTGTGTTCTTAGGTCCTATAGTCTAAAGCATTCACTACCTCATGCCGTCATATACTGCTTTGCAGATGTTAAGCAATAGGTCTTCTGGTTAGGTGCCAAAACTGACGATAGCATAAGTTTTAAAAGTCTTTGGATTCCTTTACAACATGTGTGATGTAGTGGCATATCAGGCTTTTTTCCCTTAGTTTGATTGCATAAGGTTACTTTCTAAATTCCTGATCATTGTTTGAGCAATTTGGTGATACCTAGGGTATTGTTACTTATCCATTGTCTTTTAGAGGGGAAGACTTATTAGTTACTTTTGATACTGGTTATCATGACTTATGAAAGCATTTACCTTTGAAGATCAATATTCCTTCAAAGGCTGCTTATGATTTTTGGACCTATGATCTATACAAGTAATGGGTGAGAAGTTCTTTTAGGGATAACTAGACCTAATAGCTGAAGATGGAAGCCGAGAGCAGTAACGAGAGATAAAAGATTTGGAAATGTATTTTTATTGCTTTTTTGATCTTGTGTACAAAGGAATATAATAACAATATTTCTATATCTTTAGTCTATAAGATGCTCAATCAAGCTTATTAAAGTGGTCTCATCTACTTACATCATATTGGCATTTTATGATAATCACAACAAGACATTAATGCAACAACACATTTCCTCATTTAATTAAGGGAAACCTTAATTACATTATAAACTCCTATCATCAATAATCCCTTTTAGGTTTTCTTGGTTGACTATTTTCTCTCAACCCCTATTTATTGCATAAGATGCCTTTTTTCAGTTTTCACCCTATTGAGGCACTTAGTTTTAGCAAGGCTGTCGTTTTTTGGTTTTCGACTTGAAGGACTATTTTTCTCTTCTTTTTCTCTTTTATTTATCTTTAGCTATATAACCTTTTTAGTCTATCCACATTCACAGACTCTTTAAACTCATTTCCATCACAATTTATAAGGATCGTAGCACCCTTGGCAATAATTATTTAAAGATGAATGGTCTTTCCCAATTCAATTTAAACTTCCCCTTTAGATTAGTTAGACCTGGTTTTATTTGTTTAAGAACCAGTCCTCCTTCTTTCAACTTATGATTCTTTACCCTTTTGCTAAAGGCTCATGTTATCCTTTTTTTTGATAAACTTGATTGTGATAATTAGCTTTCAATCACTTCTCATCTAACAAGTTCAACTATTGTAACCTCTATCTTATTTAAGCTCTCTTTGGTATCTCTACTTTTATTGCCACTCTTAATGATTAGAGTTTGATCTCTACTAGGAGTATGACATCTATCCCATATACTAAAGAGAATAAAGTAGCACCGATTGAAGTTTGAATAGTATTTCTATATCCCTAAAGGCTAAAGGGAAGTTTATTAGCCCAATCTCTATAAGTTACAATCATCTTAGCTAGGATCTTCTTTACATTCTTGTTCACAACTTTGACTGCTCTATTGGCTTGTGGTCTGTAAAGATAAGATTTATGGTGTTGTATCCTATACTTTTAAAATAGTGCCTTTGTCTCAGCTTGAAATTGGATACTATTATTTGAAACTATATTGTGTGGAGCCCTATATCTACAAATCAAAATTTTCTCTATATAAATGCAGCCATCTCTTTTGCCCCTAATTTCTTAAAGGAGTCTGCTTCAACCAATTTTGAGAAATAATCAATAGCTACTAAAATAAAGTGATGCCCGTTCAAAGCTATTGG
>CANXYI011412796.1:0-10587 GCA_948208565.1 Hura crepitans | reverse complement strand
TTTTTTTAGCATTTTTAACCATCCAAATGACTTTGCATTAGCTTTAAACTTTGCTAAAAAGTCTCTCATAATTAATACTCCCTGTCGGTACACTAACTGTGACTCGTGTTTTAGGAAGCACTATTCATCCCAGGAGGTACTATTCATAAAAGTCGTGATTTTTAGATCATTACATTAGCTCCTAAATGCTTGCTTCAATCTATAGATGAATTTTTGAAGCATGTATACCTTACTACTGTCACTTGATGTGAATCCCTCAAGTTGTGCCATGTACACTTCCTCCAACAAATTTCCATTAATGGAAGTTGTCTTCATATCCAATTGCCAAATGTTATAATCGTAATGAGAATCTATAGCAAGCAAATTTTAAATAAAGTTAAACATGGCTACTAGTGAAAAAATTTGATCAAATTCAATTCCTTACTTTTGATGATAACCTCTTCACTACTAACATTGCTTTATAGGTAACAACATCACTGTCCATATTAGCCTTCGTTTTAAGGATCTGATTACACCTAATGGGTTTAATCCTTTTAGGTGGATTAACCAAAGTCCACACTTGGTTGTCATAAATGGAATCAATTTCATATTTCATGGCCTTCAACCATAATTTTGATTCTAAACTCTTAAAAAACTGCATAGCTTGTTAGTTTATTTTAATTTACGAATGTCACATGCTTATTCTCATATATGAGAAATCCATATCTCCTAAGAATAGTATGAACACTAGTCCAATTTTTATGAACTTGTGTTAAAATAGGCTTTTCTATTACTTCATCAGCATGTGCAATAGGTTGAAGATCTATTGGTTAATCCCTTTATATTAAGGATCTGGAACTTTATCAACCTTAATTCTACTCCCATTGTCTTCTTCTAAGATAAACTATTTCTCTAAGAAAACTACATGCTTTGAAATAAATACCTTTTATTCTAATGGATTATAGAAATAGTTTTATAATAAATATTTTGGATACCCTATATATAAGCATTTATTAGAAATACGAGCCAACTTTTTTGATATTGCCCCTTTCACATAAGTAGGGTAACCCTCTACTTTCATATGTCATTGAATTGGTTTCTTGTTATACCACATTTCACATGGTGTAACATCAACCGACTTAGATTGAACTTTGTTTAAGGCATAAACAACAATTTGCAGTACATAACACTAAAATGACTTAGATAGACCTTTAAGGCTTATCAGCGATTGAACCATGAATATTATGGTTTAGTTTCTCCTTTTTCATTCACTATTGGGCTATGGTGTATAAATAGGAATCCATTAAGATAACATTCCACTATCTCTTAAAAAGGTTTAAAATTCTTAGATTAACTATTCACCTGCTCGATCTTATCAAAGTTTTTTTTAATACTTTTACCAATTTGTTACTAAACTTCATTTCTAAATTCTTTAAACTTTTCAAAGGCTTTAGATGTTAGTTTTTCTCTATCATTCCTAGTCAAAAAATTAAAATTTTGAGTACCAAGTTATTTCTAAAATTTATTTCTAAATTCATTGGACTTTTCAAAGGCATTAGATGTTGGTTTTTCTCCATCATTCACAATCAAAAAATTAAAATTTTGAGAGAAAGTAGCAATGATAATGGACCAGAATAATTTAAAATTCATCTTAAACATTAAATCTAGTAGTGTTATGTGATTTAGCATAAAAGATGACAGCATATTCCTTCTATAAGCTATTCTCGTTGGGTTGTAGTAAACCATAGTGATCCTCTTCTGGCAACACCTCTAAAGTAATCCATACAAGATGTTTTTAGAAGAAGCAACTTGTAATTCTTGGTACTAGTGGGAATTACAATTAAATGAAGGAAGAAATAGAAAATCATGTGTTTTCAATTTGTTTTACATGGCAATTTTGTACCAAAATATATATTTATAGTGGCTACTATAATAAGGGTTATTTCTAATTTAAATAAACCCTAATTTTGTTATATTTTAACACTTAAAATCCATCCTAAGTTAGATTAAATTGGACCCACACATTGGTTGCCTTTTTGTCTTATGTGTATAAGCCTTTTAATAGTCTTATGTGCAATTTGCTTTGGCCCCCACTTTCATTACTCCTTTATGGCACTCCTAGGCCTCATTTTGGATTAATAATTACTCTAATTTAAGGCTTTTTGAGCCTTTTAAAAGCCTATAAAAATTATATGAAAGAATAACTAAAATTTGAAGTCAACAAGTCAAATGTCTAAGAACCTTGATTTTCCAAAAACATTAATTTTTTGGACTACTCAATTGCAAGTAGGCCCTAATCCCATTTGCCTTTTCATTTTTTAAATCATGTTCCAATGATATCTCATATCATTAGAATAATCAATCCCATGAAATCTTCCTCAAACATCATTTATTTGCATGGCCCTGTGGGATTTTAGAATAGCTTGGTAGTACATAGTGAATTATAGTCCGAGTACGACTAGGGCTCTATAGATTCAATCTTATGGAATTAATATCAATTAACTAATAGATATATCACTTGTACACCATTTGAGAGAGGTATCTATTGATTCATCATTACTACTTAAGTTCTACAAGTCATTTGGTTTGACTTACCCTTTCCATATATAGTTACGATGCTATAAACTCTTTTCACCATCTTTTACCTCATTTAGTTTTGAGCATAGACTTGTGTTAACTCAAAGCTTAACTAAGTATATCTAATTAAGCCGTAGACATATCATGCTAATAAGTTTAACTTTATTCCCAAAATACCCTTAGTGCATCCTATTTACACATGGCACTTAGCTCTAGCCAGAGATTCTTGAATATAGGTTACTTATTAGAATTATGAGATAAACTTCCCACTATAATCTGGGGTAGTGAATCCTTCATTAATTACTATCCTATCTTCAAATATGTCATGATGTACCAAAGCTCCTTACTATGTATACTTCTTATTTAAAGTAAAAAGTTTTAGAGTTAAAGTATGTCACTCAAAATTTAAGATAGTTAGTGATCTTAAGTCTAAGGATACCTGCACCACTAATATGATGAGATACTTTCATTCACATAGATTAAGTATCCATAGGAAGGTCTCATGGTAGGTCTTTAATGTACTTACTTCCCAAGCAAGCATCCATATGTTAACTTCAAACACCTCTATCCATACCGCTTGTGAGAAATACTACTTAATCCAATCAAGAAGTATAACATATGCTAATATATCTATATTAACAATGTCCTATCTTATTAATAGTATGTTTAGGGATATTTAGGCATATCACATTTGCATGCAATTAGAATCTCACATCATGAACACTTCATTATTTCTTTTGTACTATTATTTTATACTAGGGACTTTATAACATGGTTTAAGACATTGCAGACAATTATAATTAATATGTAAAAGTACCATGATATAAAAAGAAATGCCTTATAATATAAATTCCTAGGCTTGGATACATGAATACAACCCTATTACATTAGCTCTAGGGCATACTTCTAATAATCTTCCACTTGCACTAGAGCCATTCACCCATGTACTTAATGCCCATTGCATTTACATGTTAATCAAAGATCTTTGTGAGAATGCCTTTATGAGAGGATCAGTTGTGTTCTAACTTATAGGGACACTTTTAATTTTTACATCCTCTCTGCTGATAATCTCTCTAATATGTTGGTAGTGCTGAAGAACATGTTTGGATCAATGATGATACCATGGTTTACGACCCTATGTAATAGCCCTATTTTTATTACAATATAGTGGTATTGGACTAACAATGCTTAGAACCACTCTAAGTTATATAATGAACTTCTTAATCCAAATGGCATATTTAACTCCACTAAAAGCTCATATGTATTCAACATCAGTTGTAAAATCTATAGTTGTATCCTTTTTATACCTCTTTCAAATAATTACTGCTTCACACATAATGTATACTTAGTTAAATTAAAATTTATAGTCATCCTTATCAGGTTAGAAGTTGACATTAGTATACTCGTTAACCTATAGATCTCCTTCTCTATAAATCAAGAAAAGATCTTTAATCCTCCTCAAGTACTGTAAGATATTCTTGATAGCCACCCAATGCTCCTCTCAATAATTGGATTGGAATCTACTTATGACAATCAAAGCAAATACTATATTGGTTCTCATACAAAACATTGTGTACATGATAGATCCTATAGCTAAAGCACATAGAATCTTACTCAAATACTCTATTTCCTCTTGTGTCTGAGGAGATAGATTTAGAAAGGCATTTTTTTTCATGTAACATAGGAATATAACCTTTTCTAGAGAGATCCATGCTAAACCTCTTTAGGATCTTATCTATATACATAGATTATGAAAGACTAAGCAACCTTCTTATTCTATCGCTATAGATCCTGATCCCCATGATATAAGTTACTTTTCTAAGGCCTTTCATAGAGAATTATTTACTCAGCCAAATATTGACTAATTAGATGATAGAGAAATCATTTCATATTAGTAGTATGTCACCTATATAAAACACAAGAAAAATGATTTCACTCCCACTAACCTTCTTGTAAACATATAGTTCATCCATATTTTGTGAGAAACAAAAATGTTTGTTTTTTTCATCAAAATGGATGTTCCAATTACTACATACTTGCTTCAATCCATAGAAGGATTTTTGAAGCTTGCAGACTTGATTGCTATCTTTTAATGTAAAACCTTTAAGTTGTGTCATGTACACTTTCTCTAACAATTTTTCTTTTAAGGAAAACCATTTTTTCATCCATTTGCTAGATCTTATAATCATAATGAGTAGCATTGGCAAGCAGAATCTGAATGGATTTAAGCATTTCAACTGGAGAAAAGATTTCATTAAAGTCAATTCCTTATCTTTGATGATAGCCATTTCTACCAATCGAGCTTTATAGGTAATCGGATTAACTTCTATGTTAGTTTTCCTCTTAAAGAACTATTTGCACCTAATAGGTTTTATCCCTTCAAGTGGATGAACAAAGGTCCATACCTAGTTATGGTACATAGAATTCATTTTAGATTTCTTGGCCTTAAGCCATGAGTCTAATTTTAAACTCTTCAAAACCCCTTGATAACTAGTAGGCTCATGGTATTCTATTATAGTCACTTTCTTGTCCTAGTCCATGAGAAATCCATATATCTTTAGAATAGTCCTGACTATAGTAAATCATCCAAGAACTTGTGTTTCAATCGGATTGTCTATTATCTAATCACTTTGAGTAATAGAATTAGGATCAGTAGTTGATTTGCTTCTATTTATTGATCTTAAACTTTATCAAGTTCAATTTTATTCCCATTGTCTTTCATGAGAAACTCTTTCTCTAGAAAAATTGTATACTTTGAAATAAATACCTTTTATTATAAAGGATGAAGGAAGTAGTATCACAAAGTTTCCTTTGGATATTCCATAAATAAGCATCTATTAGGCTTAACCTCAAACTTATCTGACATTATTCACTTTACATATGTAGGGTATCCCTATACCTTGATATGTGAAAGAATAGGTTTCTTATTATACCCTATCTTATATGGTGTAACATCAACTGTCTTTGATGAAACTTTATTTAAAATATAAGTAGCAGTTTTTAGTACATACTGCTAAAAGGACTTAGATAAGTATACAAGGCTCATCAAGGATTGAACCACATCTAATAGAGTTTGATTTCTCCTTTCAAATACATCATTATGCTAAGGTGTATATAGAGAAGTGCATTGAACTAATAAACCATCATCTCTAAGATAACCTTGGAATTCTTGACTTAAGTATTCACCACCTTAATTAGATCGAAGAGTTTTAATACTCTTGCCAAGTTCATTCTCAACCTAATTTTTAAATTCTTTGAACTTTTTAAGGCTTCAAGTGTAATTCATCAAGTATAAATACACATATCATGAGTGATATCAATAAAGGTAATGAAGTATATGAAACATCTACATCCCTGTGTTGTCGTTAGACCACACATATCTATATTTATGAGTTTCAATAACTCACTTGCTTGCTCACCCTTTCCAGAAAAAGTTGGTTTTGTCATCTTGCCTAATAAACAAAACTCATATGTATCATATGATTCATAATTAAATGATCCCAAGCTACCCTCTTTGTGTAACTTAGTCATGTATTTCTCATTTATATGGCTATAGAGAATATGATATTTTTACTGAGGATGAGAGTGGTTAGTGGAGTCGCCACCTGGCGTCTACATTAGGACCTCTGATCTTCTATACTAGAAAGGTTTGAAATTTTAGATCTTCTTTATGCCCTAATAATATGTTGTCCATATATATTGTAATTTTTATCAATCCCTTATCATTTAAGCATGCATTATATTTAAAGCATTTATGTCACCTTTTCATGTAAAGAAAGTAAATTACAGTATTTAGAAGAAATATGATAAGTACACTATACATCTAAAAATTGGGTCACTAATTAATTTTTATTTGACCTGACAATTACCATTAATTCCATAGGAATTGGCAATAATTGTCTAACTCCCATCTCTAGGAGATTGGCCGATATTGAAATACATTTTAATTGTGACTTTTGATTAAGGAAATACAAATCTATTTTATTAGAAAAACACCAATTGATTTTATATAAGTAATTTGGCATGGAAGTTAGATTTTAGAGCCTAAAACTGGTTATTTACTAACTATTACAATACTAAAATAGGAAAATAAATGTAAATGGTACAAAACCAAAGAAATAAGTTGAAGTCCTAAAATTGGCCCACTTCAATGTCTTCGGGTCTACGCGAACTTAGGAGATAAGGATTGTAAGTCCGTGTGGATGTAAGTGGCAATAAAAATAAGTCTATGCAGACTTCGACCAAGGGAAAGCTAAGTCCATCTCATACTTCCAATTTAATGCGATACCCCATCAACAACTCAAAAAAATTCAAGTCAAATTAGTTAAATCTAAATCATTAACACAAATAATTATTCAAAATCATAAACACACTACATATCATGAACAACATAACAAGGATTCACCATATAAACCATCATTTTTACATCCGTGTGGACCTTTAACCCTTATGATAGGGAGTTCGCATGGACTATGGAGCCTCTTAACATGCATGCAAATAGGGCTGTGCAGACAAATATAGATACTTGCCTTCAAAGACATTAAGATCATGCAGACCTAATCAAATTTACACAGAGAGATCACACTTGTCATTGCATATTAATGCTAACTATAAATAGTTATAGTTCATACATCTAATGAGATTAGCCTACTCATCATCAATGAGAATGGGGATAATCATGATATCCCCTCATTAACCAAACATCTTAGAGATCATCGGCTTGTAAGAAAATATAGAAAAAGACCTCAGATATTACCTTTTATGAAAGAGTCTCTTGGAGCACAAACACAAAAGCCTCTTGATATTAATGAGAATGGTTAAAGTCATCCTTGTACTCAATTTTACCAGGCTTTCTTACGACTGTTGTTGCTGCAGTAGTTGCACTTATGGATTTTCAATCTCTGTTATTTTTCCAGCCTCCTCTTTTTTCTTTTTTGTGAAGCGAAATATTTATACTTCTCTTCTAGGGTTTTCTCCTATGTCTAGATGGAGTCCTAATCCCTTTAGGATCCTCATTCTAGACTAAATAGGCAAAGTTTAAATCAATAATCTATTTTTGTCATCAAGTCTATGCGAACTTATTCTTAATAGTCCGCACGAACTAAGGCTTTTGAAGTGATAGTCCACAATCTTCATGGGCTGGTTTCTAATCTACTTCTATAGTTAGTCTATGCGGATACAAACAATTGGTCCATGCAAACCTAAGTCTCTATAGTGGTCATCCGTGGTCTTCATGGGCTGAGTTTTGATTTGCTTTCATAGTTAGTCCATGTGAACCAAGTATTTAAGGATGTTAGTCTGTGTGGACTTAATATCTTGATGGCTTTTTATGCTATACTTAAAGAGTCTATCACTAGCTATCATCCTTGGTCGAGGTGGGGTGTCTACAGTTGCCCCCACTTTGGTGTGTGTTGTGTAATGCATGATTTGGAATAACTCACAACAAAGTATCAGGTTCAGAAATACTTACCTGTAGGTGTTCTTATCTAATGTGAAGCTTTATCACATATGGATGGTTGCCTTCCCATGTACACCTATACCTGAGGTTATTTGTCTGACACAGTTTAACTAGAGGTGTAGTAATTTTTGGATTGCAAATTAGACGTAGAGTCAAATTTTTATGGGTTACCTTATGAGGCTGAACCATAGAATGTGAATTTAGACATAGGGTCAAATTTTATGGATTAGCTTATAAGGCTAAATCATAAAATGTGAATTAGACATGGAGTCAAATTTTGTAGATTAGCTTATAAGGCTGAACCATAGAATGTGAATTAGACACAAAGTCAAATTTTGTAGATTAGCTTATGAGGTTGAACCATAGAATGTGAATTGGACATAAAGTTAAATTTTGTGTTTAGACTTTTGGTGATAATCCTTGGGAAATTGAACTTTGAAATTCTGAATTGATTCTGTAAGAAAGAAGTGAAATGTTAATGGAAATAAAGTGAATTTAACCTTTTTAGATCTTGGTGACTTTAAGTCTATGAAGACATGGAGATTAAGTCCGTGTGGACTTATTATTAACTTTGGCAGACTATCTCGAATATGTCCGTGCAGACTTTATTCCTAAAGGTCCGTGCGGACCTTATGTTACCGTATGTCTATGCAGACTTATGTTTCGAAGGTCCGTGCGGACTTATCGCATCAATGATATAATCATCCCTTTTTCTTCTCCATTTCCCATTTCTTCCATTTTTTAGTCTTCAGTTTTCTTCATTTTCTTTCAACAAGACCCCCCTTACCATGGCTTCTCAAGTGGGAAATGCTTCAAATTCCTCTTTTTCCAACAGTAGCAAGGATGTCCCTACCGTTGTCCTGCTTCTACAGGGAGGATCTATGCCTCTCCTCCTCTACTAGAGGACATTATAATGCCTTTGTCGATGGCTTTTGTCCCATCTGTGGTGGTCAACCATCTAAAGAATGCAACACCTGTTAATGGTGTTGCGTTTGGTGATCCGACCCCTCTCTTGGTAGATTTGGCTAACCACACTTGTTTGAAGGCATACTCGCAGGTGAGTCTTCCTCCTTTATGTGTTTTTGGTTGAGTTTTCCTTGCCCTTTTTGTATTTTCATGCCTTAGTGAGTTTCTGGCATGATAAGTCCATGCGGACTTGTGGCTTTTGACTTGAAGTCCGTGCAGACTTACTTTAGGTAAAAATTTGGCCCTTAATTAAAGTCCATGTGGACTTACCTTTAACTGGATCTTGGTCCGTGCAGACCTTATGCTTAATAGCTTTTGGCTTCATTTTTGGTCTATACAGACTTACTTTGCCTGCATTTTGGGTCCATTCGGACATTTGCTTTAAGTTTGTTTGGTCCGTGCAGACTTTGTATTTGACAGTTTTTAGCTTCATTTTTATTCCGTGTGGACTTTATTCTTCCTGCATTTTAGTCTGTACAGACATTTTCTTTAGGTTTTGATTCTCAATTATTTTGCTTATTTTTGTTTTGTAGACATGTCTTAAATGTGGAGGCACCCTCTCTGGTCTAGAACAATGGTACTCTATTATGCCTTTAATGGTGAAAAATAAGGTGCGGGCCACAGGATTTCAGACATTCATCGACCATCTTATGGACAGGGACTTTCGCTGTGATCTTTAGGCCTTGTGAGCCTTGCTAGATAGGTGGATGGACACCACATATACCTTCCATATGTCTTTTGGCGAGCTAACTATCACACCGTTTGACTGGGCATTCATTATAGGGGCACTATGTACTAGTCGTGCTAATGCTTTCAACACCTGCTATCGGAACCCTTCCTTGTAGCTAATTAAGATTAAAGAACTGTTGAGATTTATGCCTCAAAATTGAGCTTGTAGCATCCGTTGCATGGATCTTCAAGAGAGGTGGGGAGAAGAGTCCCTTACAAGCGAGCTGGAAGTGGATCAATACATGCACTGCTTCATTTTATACTTGTTAGGCACCACTCTCTTTCCTAATGCCAATGGTACCATGAGCTAGAGCTTTCTCCCAGTATTGAAAGATGTGGACAAGATAGGGAGTTGGAATTAGTGCAATTCCTCCCTAGGGTGGATGTTTTAAGGTCTAGATATGGCTATACAGACTCGAAAGAGTCACCGCTTTGTCTAGGGCTTTATGTTAGGTGTCTTGGTAAGCTATTCTTCTATTCTTCACTTGTTCCTTTTCTTTAGAGGCTTTTATTGCTGACTTACTTATTTTATGATTCTTAGGTCTAAGCTTATGAGCTTCACTTGTTAGCTTACCCATATGAGCTTGACATGCTGCGACGCTATTCAATGATAGATAAGTGGGTTCGGCTTATCTCGGGTCCACGGAATACAGCATCCATGATGCAACATCGCCAATATCTTACATGACGTGCTTAGGCAGATGTAAGTGATTCCTATACAAAAAAGACAAAAAAATGCTTCTTTTAGTAAGAGTTTGTATGTTAGTAATATTTTACATGTGTAGGTTGACTTGGCCTGGTGTGTCTTTCCTATTGATGAGCTACCCCCTCTTCTACACTTTTATTCGGGGCCTATCTTTTTGCCATATGTTGCTGAC
>CANXYI011412792.1:0-14939 GCA_948208565.1 Hura crepitans | reverse complement strand
AAAATGCCCAAAAATTGGTAAATGGCTATTTGGGCCAATCAAATTGATCTAATCCAACAACACTCTAGATTTTCTACCTAAAAATGGTTCAACCAAGGAACCAAACCATTTCTTCCACATATTTCTTCAAGAAGCCGTCCTTCCCTCTCTCTTTTCCTCAATTTTTACTTGCTTTCTCTCTCTTAAATACCCAGCAAAATTCATGGAAAAATTAAATAATTAAACCTTCCACCCATTTTTTATACTAAATCTTGCAAAAAATTAAAGAAAGGGGCAAAAAGGAGAGAGAAATTACACTTGAGTGAATAGTGCTCAAGTGAGGTAAAAATGCCTAAACCTTATTTTTTTTATTTTTGTTATAGATAGTTTAGAGTATTCTAAGAAATACCATGATTTTAGATTTTTAATTGGAGTTAAGATGGATTTTTGGGGATTTTTTAAAGTTGCGTTTTATTTGTGTTAGGTGTTGACAAAAGAGGATAGAGAAATCCTCTAAATCAAGTGCAAAGTGGTGGAGAAAAGGGTGCTCATACATGTTTTAATTATGTCATGCTATAGATGAATTTGCACATTTATGCATGATTCACATTATGGAATTTGTGGTTTAGGTGTATACTTAGGCCATTTGATTAAATGGTGCTTATAATCATGTAGTTGGCATTAAATTAAGACAATTTGTAGAATAAAATGGCATGAAATAATGGATGTATGTGTGTGCTCTAAGGTATGGCCGAATGGTGGCATAATAGGTGTGTGTGAGTGTGTTGCATGTGTTAATGTGAATTAGGTACTAAACATGTGCATATAAGGTGGGAGGAAAAATGACCAAAATTGGGTTATGTTGTGTGCCTAATTTAGGGACCTACGGAAGTATTAGTAAATGGCTAAAAATAGAAGTAAATGAATGATGATATAGTGGGCATGTTAAATGGAAGGGATTAGAAATAATGTACATAAGAACATACCTTAATTAGGTTGAGGAATGGAATGCATAAAATAAGAAAATGACCAAATAAATAGTGTCAATTGCGAAAACTGACCAAATGAATAGTAAATTTGGTGAAAATGGCAATATTATAATTAATCAGTTAGGTTGAGTCTAGAAAGGTAAAGGGAGATTTAAAAAAGCATGAACATGGTTAAAATAGGTTACGGCCCATCAGTTAGACACCCACTGGATGGGTTGATCGGTCAACTAAGGGATAAAGTAGCTGCTAGGTGGCTGGTTTCTTCGGGAGCCCGCTACCTTATGTCATGCATGGTGGTTACAACCATTGTGTTGACATGATGATTATTATACAGTACAGAACTCAGTAAGTCGGGAGGTGCACGAATTCAGAGTGAGGCTAGATAATGCTATAATGGCCATTACGTATTATTACTGCAGTACTTGGGTAGTCTAGTATTGGGAGTAGTCTTCGAATGTATCTCAGTACTGGAGAAGGTAGGTGCAGCTACCTAGGCCCCCCGGTGGGCCACTGCACAGCTTGGATCCCACTATCCGGTGTCTTAAAGCATAGCCTATCTGTGGCCCTATAAATGATAGTAGAAAATGAAAACATAAGTCATGACCAGAATAATTAAATAGCAGTGACATAATTTAAATACATAATTGAATCTAAAAGTAGGCAAAAGCATTGGGTGTGGTGTGTCCTTTATCTCATACTGCATTACATGACATGATATAATTGTTATATTCTACCACTGAGCCTTATACTCAGCATATTAATTTTTGATGCACAGGCAGTAAATAAAGTGTGAAGTAACATCAGACACCTCCACTAGTGTAGCTGCTAGGCACTTTTGATATTTTATTTCTCTTTCAGTTTATGTATATAATTGCACTCATGTATGTTGGGTTAGTGGGTAGTAGAACTAGTATATGTACTAAGTTACAAAACGTAACATATGTGCTGCTGTGTGTGTATATACAGAGTTGTTTGGTTATCTATATATCTGTTGAAATAGCTATGAAACTATGTGTTGTGAACTGAATGTGAGACTTTGTGAATGATGTATTCTGGAGGACTAGAGGGTCCAGAGGAGCAATAAGGAAGGAGGAATGATTTGAAGTGTTTTTTCTTTATAGGTTCATTTAGGCTAGAGACCAGGGCATCCGTTATGCTGCCCGTTTTTCTAAAAATGTTTAATAGTGTCTGACACAAAAATTACGGTCGAAATTTGACAGTAGTAAATGTAAAATGCACAGAATAGGTTAAAAGGTGTATAAAGTCAAATTTATTCAAGCTAAAAGTCGGAGTTAAATGAAAGGCCCCTTGGAAAATCCTAGAATGGGTGACCTCAGTGAGAAGTGACACTCTCTGCCTATTTCATGTAGAGATGGGTAGGGGGTGTTACAGTATACATGCATGGAAATACTAGAGGTTAGTATGGTGCATGCTAGTGAATGTGTGCCTAAATACCTTGTATGCTTGGTTAAAGCATGGATGAACCTATGAGAACTTGTAATGGGTGACATGGGTTAATGCACATATGCATGGAATGACTATGCTTAGGAAATACGTATGCATGAGTGAGTGTATATTGCATGGTAAGAAGATTCATAAGGTGCAAGATATGTATAGACTTTTACAAGATATATGTATGCCTAAAAGTATAAGAGCCTAAGATGATACATGAGATATGATATGCTCATTCTTAATATGCTATGTATGGTACTTTATGATGTTTAAGAAATAAATATGACATATGTTAAGGTGTGGTCATATTATTGGGATGTTATGTATGCATATGTGGATGCATGGTATCTTATATGGATAGTTAATGCATGAGTGAGGTTACATGATCCTAATATGGAGATAATTCTAAGAATGCATGATCAAGTGACCTATGATGCGACATTATATATATGATTAGTGTGATGTGAGCTAATGTGAGGTGTACTTAAATCTAAATGAAGTGGGTTTATAATGTATGTGTACTAGGTTGTTACATAGATATATAAAAAAAGCTTATGTTAAAAGTAAGATATGTATAGGTAAGTATGCTATAATGTTTATTTATTATTTCAATAAAGTGTGAGTTTTTGTAAAAATAAGAAATACAAGGACACAGTTTATGTCATGGAGTAGGTGTAATGTTGATTTACAATGTTATATACGTAAAAAGGATACATATTAAGGTGCATAAGGACAAACGCATGCAATAAGCCTTATAACCTTATTACTCCCACACACATGGTTTTAGCAATTCTTCCTAGACAGGCTTATCTAAGTATTAACAGGGCATACATAAGTTCGATTATTAATCCAATTAGGCTTGATGACCTTTCATATTCAAAGCGCATGCGAAAATAATGGCCATGACATTTAAGTTTTGTTTAAATTATGTTAAGCCCATTCTAGATAAAAGGCACAATAAGCTTAGCCCCATTTCAAATGAGGTTAAATTTAATAAGCCTATATAGGAATCACAATGCAGTTGCAAAACTCATAGGGTTATACAATCTAAGGGAATTTGCTAAGCTTAACTATATGGGATTCATGGTTCGGTCAAAAAGTCATATGGTTCTTATAAGTAAAGGCCTTTCCTAATAGGTCTTCCTAATTAAGGGTAATAATGATTGGTGAGTTCGTCATTTGATATACCTGAAGGTACAAGGCTTATGAGTTATGGATATGTTAGCAATTTCTCAATCTTGAGTAAAAAATGGATTCATGGTTTGCAATACCATACAAGGTAAAAGAAACATAATTTATATAGAATGACATGCATGGGACTAAAAAAATTAGAATATTTAAGGTATATTATGTAGGCACTTTCGGATTCAATTCTTTTTTCCCAGTGGAGTTACAATTATAGATTTTAATGTACTAAGGATAAAGCAGTTGTGTTAGGAGTCACCACCTGACTCAACACAAAGACCATTGATTTGTTGCCTAGTAAGGATTTGGAATCAAATCTTATTTATGCTCTAATAATTTTTTTATATCCTAATGTTTATTAATCACATATCATATAAGCAAGCATTATACTTAAAAAAACATACATATCACCTTTGCACATAAGAAAAAGTAAATTGCAGCATTTGAAATATAAAAACCATATGATACATCTAGAAAATGTGTTATTTATTAATTGTATATGTGACCTAACAATTACCAGTAATTTTATAGGAATTAGCGGTAATTGCTTAACTCCAATCTCTAGGAGATTAACTTTTATTAAAATAATTTTTCTTTATGTGACTTTTATTAAATGAAAATGAAAATCATTTTATTAAGAAGATACCAATTAATTATATAGAAGTCATTAATGTGAGGTTAGATTTTACATGTACAACAAGTTATTAAACTACCTATCACAACCCAAAATAAAGTAAATAATTAAAAGGTACAAAGTGAAAGCAAATAAAGATGAAATAAAGATTGATCCTTATTTTACATTAACTAGACCATGTAGACTACATATTGTCCATACATTAGTATGTGCAGACATTGGCTACTATAGCTAATAGGTCTATCCAAACCTCATTTCTTCTAAAAGTCACCAACTTGCGATTACGTAAGCATAACGGTTAGAATCATAATAAGTGATCCAGAAGGACCTTAAAACACATTTATGACATTATGGATACAAAGATATTATATGTATGAACATTAAATATATAATATGAATTCATAAGAGTAACCATCGATATGACATGTGAAACAAATCAATATTGAATACTTTATAAGTCCGTATGTATAATAGTTATATACAAACAAAAAATAATAATTGCATAGACATAGAATCCTTGTGAAGGGAGTTTCATGTAGATATGACAAATAACATATCAACTAGAATTAAGAAAAAAGACTTTCTAACATCTTTAAAGGTAAAATAATCTTGGTACATGCAAGGAATATGTACATGAACAGCAATTACTTATGTATGACTAATTATTTACAAATAGATGGTGCAGACAAAACAAAAGGTAGAGTTTTTAGAAGAATAATAGTATTTTAGTGATGGCTTAAAACTAGTAAATCAAATCCTACGATAGAGTTTTCTCTGTAAACTCTTGATAATTTGTCCATATGTAATTGGTTGATGAAAAGAGTGTTTATGGGGTTTTAGAGAGGTTTTCATGTTCAGATGAAGGGGAGTTCTTATAGGATTAGGAATTAGAGTCTAAATAGGAATATCTAAATTTTGGAAGCATTTCGAAACAAGGTCTGTATAGACTAAGATTTGGGTTTATAAGTCTTTATAGATATAAGGTTTAGGATTTCCTAGTAGACCAAGGGGCCATGAACTCTGTTTCTCTAAGATGGCTTTTTGTTAATCCGTGTAGACCTTAAAATAGCAAGTCCACATGAACTTATGCCCTAATGGTCTGTACAGATTAGTGTTTTAGGTTACTTACTTTGTTACTTGAGCTTGTCTCTAGCTATCATTGCAGGCCTAAAACTCAAGTGCTTACACATATCTCATATGCTATAATATCAACCAACTTTGATAGGACTCTATTTAGTGCATAAACAATAGCCTCTAGTGTATAACCCCAAAAGGACTTGAGTAAGTCAGCACAATTCATCCTAGATCCAACCATGTCTAACAAGGTTTGATTTCTCCTTTTAGATACACCATATTTTGTGGTATATATAGAAGAGTCTATTGAGACAATATCTTATTGTCTCTTAGATAACCCTAAAATTCTTGGTTTAATTATTCACCATCTTGATCTTATCAAAGTGTTCTAATACTATTTCTAAGTTATTTCTCTACTTTATTTTTGAATTCTTTGAACTTTTCAAAGGCTTCAGACTTATACTTCTTCAGTACAAATACCCTTATCATGAATAAGCTTTGATAAAGGTAATGAAGTATAAGAAACCTCCATATGTATGTGTAGTCATTAGACTAGATACATTTATATTTATGAGTTCTAATAATTCACTTGCACACACACCTTTTCTAGAAAAAGGTGATTTAGTCATCTTACCTAATAAACAAGACTCACATTTATGATATAATTCATTATAAAATAATCTTAAGCTACTCGTCTTGTGTAACTTAGACATACATGTCTCATTTATGTGACCAAGATAACAATGCCATAAGTATGATGGCTTTAAGTTATTTATCTTAGATCTCTTAGTATTTATATCATGTATTTCTTTATCTTTATCCAAAACATAAATTCCATTAGAAATAAAACCTAAATAATAAAAAACACTATCCAAGTATATAGAAAAACCCTTATTCTTTTTAATGGAAATTTCAAACCTTGTTTAACATGACAAGAAATCAGGATAAGGTTTCTAGATAAAGAAGGAACATAATAATAATCATTCAAAATTAATACAAGTCTAGAAGTTAAAACCAAATGATATGTTTCTATAGCTAATGCAACAACTCTTTTTCCATTTGTTACATGTAAGTCCATATCTCCCTTGTCAATTATTCTAATACTCCTTTATCTATGTATTATAGAAACTAAGTGAAAACCAAATCCAGTATCCCATACCTATGATTTGTTATCTAAAGTTGTGCTTGTATTAATTTCAATCTTTAAAATACCTAAAGATAAGCACCACCTTGCTTCTCCTTCTATTAAGACTCTAAGAAAGCCTTGTAGTTGCACTTCTAATGCCTAGTCTTTTCACTAGAAGCACATGATGTCTAAGGCAATCTTCTTTCCAGTAGCAGGAAGGGCAACAGTTAGTTTTTCCCCCTTTACCTTTTTAACCCTACCTTAGGCACTAGTTGCCTTCTTATTCTTATTATTATCTGTAAAAGTAGAAGAATTGGTAACCATGACTAATTTAAGATTTTATTCCTTAATAGCATCCTCAGTAATTTTGAACATGTTGATCAGCTTGAGGATAATAAAAGTGATATTACTGATCTAATAATTAAGCATAAAATTTTCATAACTATCAAGCAAACTTTACAGAATTAAGTTTATACTTAAATTTGCATCTATCACAAAACCCAAGCTAGCTAATCACTCAATGTACCTATTCATCTTTAGCCTATATTAGATGGTTGAAGTTCCCTCTACCATTGTATAATAGAATAAGGCCTTAGATATCTCATATCTTCCAATCCTACTTCACTTCTCAAGCAACTTTTTGAGGTGGAACCTTATGGTAGGAGCATTCATATGCTCATGCTACTTTTGAAGCTCAAGAGACATGGACACTTACATGATATATGTAGTGACCTTCATATCTCCCTATGCTTTAAGTATGCTTGTTACTCATCAGCAAAAACATTATCAGCAAGGATAGTGGAATCAACTTTTTAATCATATAAGCTAGCTTTTTAGTCCTCAAAACTATTTTTAGATGTCTAAGCCAGTCTTTGTAATTCAAGCCAATTGGCTTATTAGCCTCGAGTATAGATCATAAATTAATGTTGGAAGAACTTATTGTTATAGTGATATGTTGTATGTGAAGAATAAAAACATGCTAGTGCATGATAATGTACATGTACATATTAATTAGGTAGTTAATTAATTACATTTTATCTCCCACTATTTTATTGTGAACCAATAATCCTCACTATACCGAGAAAACCCATTTGGTTTCTTAATGGATTAGTATCCATCTTTGTTAAGGTCAAACCTTAGGTATGCCCAACAAGCTTAACCTATAACTCAAATGGTAGGCATTTCATACCAATTGCATCTATTGCAATTACTGATCATTGGGTCACCAACTCTTTGTGTAGGTGTATCTCATACACATTTCCCTAATCCTACCTCTAGTTTATTAGCCTTGAATATGTTCAGCAAACTAATGGACTAGTTAAAATGAACCCATTAATATAAGTTAAACATATTGAATGTAGCACAGGTTTGAGTTTACTCTAAAACCCAATAATAAAGAGAACTCTAGTTTTTACCCATCTTAATAGAAGGCTCGATTGTCTTAATATTAATAAATTTTTTCCTTTTAAGTCTCATCATACATGGTTAGGGCATGCTTTGGCATGCACTTGCATATTTAATCTTGTTAAATCATATATAGACATTTAATCACATTAAATATATAATCTAGTTATGGATTTGTTACTACATTAATTTACTAAAGCCAAAGGAAATCAATTGGGCCCAAACTCTAAGTAGTATGATGAATTAAAAACTAAATAAAAGAAATAATAAAAAAATATTCTAATTATTTCTTCATTGGTCCTTACTTTAGTCTTCTTCTTTTTGCTCCTTACAATTCTTCTTTCCTACTCTGATCCTATGTAATCTAATAACATAATTTTTTTTATAAAGAAAACCTTATATTACATGGGAAAGGAGTTAAATGAGGAGAGATATACAATAGAATTGATAAGAAAGGCTGGGACACATAGGCCTAATTTACCAAAATAAAGTAATCCATGTAGTATGGTTAATTACATTTGTCATTGTCCATAACTAGTTATCAAGCCAAACATACACCTTTAGCATGCATTCTAATGCTTAAAACTTAAAAACAATGATTATAGTGTTTAACTAGTATTATAACTCTTATAAGAATAGTCTAATTCATTATCTAATCAATTGATTATGCATACTTGTAATCATAGAGTTTTAATCGACATTAGGCATATAATTTAATTTTTTAGTTTCATTAGATTACTAAATTAAATATGCTACATTTTAGTTAGGGTTCTAATCCAATTAGAAGTCTAATCTAATAAAAAGATTATAGGTTAATTCGATTTAGAATTTGCATTATAAACAAATTAGAAAACTAATCAAATTTTGGATTCTTATCCTTATCCTTAACCTTATTCTCATCAAATTAGACAACTCTTATCTAATTTGATTATAATAATGTTAGTATTTTAATTAATTTAGAGCTCTAACCACTTAGAATTTCAACTTAGTTAAAAGTCTCACAATTGCAGTTTACTAGGTATCTAGTTCTTTATAAATAATAACTAATCAGGATTAGGATTTTTATCCATATCTAATTAGATAACTCTTATCTAATTAGATTAGATAAAATATAATCATTTACATTTAATTCAAAGTTTTAATCTAATCAGAATTTCAAATTAAATAAAAAATTAGAATTCTAATCTTACTAGTAATTTGATTCCAATTAGGAATCGAACATTTAGTGATAAAAATCATCTTATCCTTATTTAATTAGATTTTTCAAATTTTAACTTAATATAATTAAATTTAATATGATAATTATCATATATTTCTAGAAAATAAAATTCCAATCTAATTAGAATTTCAATTTAGTTAAAAATCTCCAAGCAGTAGTTCACTAGGAATCGAATTCTAAGTGAATCGTAAAATCAGTTGCAACTTAGACTTTGAAACTAATCCAAATGACTTTGTATCAATTTTAATAGATGTTGGAATCTTTTTGGGTTTTTAATAATGATGTTTATCAAAATAAATTTGCTCCTTGAGTCATTCAATCCATGGCAAATTTATTTGACAAAAATCATGATTATATATTACAAAACTATGCGCAATCTTGACAATCAAGCAAGTTTAGAATCCAATTCATGTGAAAATGATTTTTATCACTAAAAAACTCTTAATTAACATCATAAAAATCTCATATTTATAAAAAATAAATTCAAGAATTATCAAAAAATGAATAAAACACTATGCATAACATTTGACCAGTTGTTAGTTTTTTAACACTGAAAAAACTAAATATATGTTCTATTAAATCTACAATTTTATTCAATATATTTTGCATACTTATGGTGTTCAAAAATAAAAGCAACATTTTATTTCATCAGACTTTTGATTAAACTACAAAAAATTGCAATTAAGTCAATCAAGGATAACCAAAAATAAGACCATGAATCCAAATACTTGTACACACATACTAGCACGATAAACTTGTGGTTATGCATAATTCAATTTTAATTTTTAAAGTGATCAGGATCAGATTTTTATGCATGAAAAATATCATTAATCTCATTAATATGATCTAAATAAAAAAAAATAAATTCATAGAACCAAAACATATATAATTCAGTCATCAATATATGTTATCGTAATCAATTTTTCCACTATTTTTAAATCTTTTAGTAACAACTAGGCTCTGATACCATTATTGGTTCCCTTAAAGCATGCATAGTGGAAATTTACAATTTTATAAGCAATCCAAACATTGATAAGACATAAAAAGTTTTGAAAATAGACACGAATAACAAAACACATTTTAAAGAACTTTATTGTTATCTACAAAAAAAAATCCCTTTTCTTTTATTCATCTCACTAATTAGTCGCAAACCATAGTGATCCTTATAGGAACACCTTCAATGCATTCATACAAGAATTTGAAGATGAGAGAAACCCAAAAAGCCTAGAGGCTAGTAAGATTTTTGGATTTGGAGACGTAGAAGAAACAAAAAAAAAATCTTACTATGATATAACTCTTCTAAATGTAAAAAGTAAGTAGAGAGACTATGGTGCTACTTTTTTAAGGCTATTTATATCCAATCAGTTGCCCTAGGTCTGAATTTTATCTCATAAAAGTTTAACCCATAAAATCCTTAAAAAGGCCTATGAATTAGGCCTTCTATTGTACCTTGCGTAGAGCCTATTTACTAGGCCTTGTGCATAAATTTATAGCTCTACTTTTGGGTAGCCAATTAAGGTCCTTTTAAACTCTTATTAAAATCAGCTCTAGACCTAATTTAAGGGCATTTTAACTCTTAAAATTTTGTCTAAAAATCATATTAAAATAAGATCCCTGACTAGGCCTTTGCGGCCTAATATATCTAACTCTATTTCTAGGCTAGATTCATCTAATTGGACTACAAGCCCAATTTTATTTTTCTTTCTTATTTCTCTAATATTCATTGACATTTCATGTCATTAAATAATTGATAAATATGATTCTTATATCAAATTTTTTACATCTATGACCTTATAGGTTTTCGAGGCATATTAGTAGCACATAGTGAATTAGAATCATACTTTAACTAAGATTCTTATGATTTAATATCATTATATCATAATTAATTCCAAATTAATAATTCTTGTATACAAGTAATGAATGGCATCTAGCCATACATCATGACTAGCCAAATGTCAAAAATTCAAGTGGTTTGACTTAACCCTTCCACATATAATTATCCTGTAATAAACTCCTTTCACCATCCTTCATCTCATTTAGGTTTGAATATAGACTCCTATCAATTCAATGCTCAATTAAGTATGTCTAATTAAGGTTGAATAAGTTGGCTCTAATAGTTTTATCTTTATTCCTAAAATGACCTTGTGAATCTCATTCATACTTGCACTTTACTTTGGCTAAAATTCCCCAATAAAGATAACATATTAGAATTGTGAAATAAACTCCCCACTTTAAACTCAAGTGGTGAATCCTCTATTGATCACTAGCTTATCTTTAAGTAACTTATAGTATACCTAATCTCCTAGCTATGTATACTTCTAGTTCAAAAGAAAAGTACCAGAGTTAAAGTATATCACTCCACACTTAAGGTAATTAGTGGTTTCAAGTTTAAAGATACTTGCACCACTGATATGATGATATGCTTTGACTAACATAGATTAAGTATCTATGTGAAGATCTCATGTTTAGTCTTTATGAACTTGTTTCCCAAGTAAGCATCCACATGTTAACTTTAAGCATTGACATGATTATAGCTTGTGAAAGCTACTGCTTGACCTAGTTAAGAAGTATAACATGTACTAATCTACCTATATCAATAATATCCCTTCTTGTTAATACTATAACTAAGGATAATTTAGGTGTTATCACTTTTGCATGCAATAAGAATCTCACATCATCAACACTTCATAATTTTCTCTGTACTATGATTGTATACCAAGGACATTATAGCATGATTTAAGGCATAACAAATAATTACAAATATTATAAAGGTACCATGTAATAAAGAAAATGCCTTTTTATTCAGAAGCAATTCTTTAATGTACATATCACATATGTGCTCTAAGGCATACAACTAACAAAACCCATTTTTTTACTCAAATTTAGGGGATTACCACCATACCCACCACTCACAAGCCTTATACCTTTAGGCATATCATATGGTGAACTAATCGATCGTTTTACTCTTGATTAGGAAGACCTAGTAGGAGGGATCCTTGCTTGTCAGAGCCTTAAGCTTTTTGACCAAACCAAAGCCTAATGTAGTGATTTTAGCAACTTTTCTTAGGTTGTATAGCCCTAAGTGTATGTGACTTTATTATGAATTGGTGTCCATGTTATATTTAACCTTGTTTGAAATGCGGCCAAGCCTATTGGACCTTTTTTTATTTAGATAGGCTCAGCCTAATTTCACCTTAAATGAGACTTAAATGTCACAAGCCATGATTCTTGCATGCACTTTAAATATAAGAGGTTTATGGCTAAGAAAGTCTTGGCCTATAACTAAGCTTATGTATGCCCCATTGATACCTGGGGACACCAACCTAGAAAGGAATAACTTGTGCATCTATACAGGAGAAATAAGCTTAGAAGGCTTAATACTTCTGTTTGTCTATGTAAGCATGCATAATCATGAATATCATGTTGTAATGCATTGAAAACTTCTAATTTATGAATAGTACTTTTATAGAAGTGTATAGTGATATTGAGTCTCAGGATGTATTGACACTACCGCATGGAAGTATTAATTATAACATAATTTTGAATGAAGTTTTGAGCAAAAATGAATTTATTAAGATGGTTAAAAGTGTGGTCAAAGTTTTCACTAAGGTGTCTAATAAATAGTGCCGCTATTAAAGCTAAACCATAAAATATTTTTTTTTCGTGCAAAAGGACTTGAAATTGATACAACTTGATACTAAAAAATTCTAACTAGTCCAATGGAATTGGAATCAGAAGTTTTCGAGATCAGGAAGTATTTTTTTAAAAATTGTGTAATATTCAAAGTTACAATTTTTATTAGTTTTCTTGGAATTTTGAGCTAAAATATTAGGAGCATGTGGGACCTGATATTTGTGATTTTTAGGTAAATTTTGAGAATTTTTAGGCTTATGGATTATTTTTTATGAATTTTTAAAGGAAAAAGGGAAAAATAATATTTTTATTTTTTGTGTAAAAGTCAAAATTTTGGCATTTAGTGTCATTTTCTTCTTCTTCAGTAGCCAAGGATATGGCTTAAGGCCTTAATGGCCATTTTCTCTTTCTTTTTCTTCATTTCTCTTAAATAAAGCCCATTTTCTCCGATTTTACACTGTAAAACGAACCTCCACTATCCCAAAACATCGATTTGGGCATGAATTTTGAGGAAAACCATAGAGATTTATTGATTAGTGATTAAGGTGAATAGTGACAAGGTTGGCTTTTGATGAATTTTTTCTGAGCTTTGATATTTTTTTAATGTGTCTCGAAGACCGGTAGTTAACATGTAAAAGTCAGTTTTAAGTTTTGATTAATAGTTTATTTTATATGGATTTTGAACATTATGCCTTTCTTGTGTATAGAAAAAGAGAAGAGGAAAGGGAGGCATAAAACTTGATCAAGTTATATGGTGTATTTTAAACTCTCTATAAGTGTATTAGAATTAAATTATGCATTACATACCATTTTGTGTGTAAAAAGTGTGTATAAGTTTGTATGTTAAATATGCTATGATATGTAATTCAGGAATTTGGTTAAGTGACAATGTATATGATTGTAATTGATGCTTAATTTCATGATTTGATTAATAATATTAGTGTTCGATGCATTAGTGCTTGATAAGTTGAGTGTTGCTTAATAGTGGATACTAATGTATACAAGTTATATGTTATAAATCATAATTAGTTGAGTGATAAAAATTAGATTTGACATAATAATGCATTGAATCGTGTGTAATTTAATTGACATGAGTTGGTGTATAGTACATAAGGTCATGTGAGAATGACTGTTAATTGGTCTTGTGTGACAAAGTCTATGCCTTATATGGTTTTAAATTATGTGTAATCACATTATAAAAATGAGTAAAACATAAAAGTAAGTATGCAAAATATATGTCTCATTAATATAGTAGTTGTGCCACACTTTACGAGGTAGTTAAAATATGATGATATGATATTTTGATAAGAGATATTAAGTTATAATGTGATAAAATGCACGACAATTATATGAAGAAAAATTTACGACACATATATTATATCTGATATAAGTTGATATGCCACATTTTAAGAGGTGGCTAGAGTATGATGATATGAGACTATGATGTATTATATCAAGTTACATTGTGATCATATGTATGAGAACATAAAAAATAAAATAATGCCCCATATAATTAGATAACCTAGATTGGATAGATCGACCGATTAACTAGGGAGAGATAGCAGTTGTTGGGGTGTTTAGGTGCCTTTTTACTAGGTATAGCTATAGTAAGGTCGATAGTACGACTATACATTGAGCTACTATAGTAGTAGTAGGGTCGATAGTGCTACTATACACTAAACTAGTACATCAGTAGTAAGGTTGATAGTGCCACTATACACTGAGTTGGTATAGTAGTAGTAAGGTCGATAGTGCCATTGTACATTGAGTAGGTACAACAATAGTAAGGTTGATAGTGCCACTGTACATTAAGCTGGTACAAAAATAGTAAGGTCAATAATGCCACTATACACTAAGGTAGTATAGCATCAGTAAGGTCAATAATGCCATTGTACACTGAGCTGGTACAGTAGCAGTAAAGTTGATAGTGCCATTATACATTGAGCGAGTGTGGCTACAGTAAGGTCTATTAGGCCACTACACATTCATTATAGTTTGCAGGCACAATTATAGCCCTCGAGCATGATTATATCATGAGTATGGTTTTTGGGTTTAGATATGTCCCATTATCTAGTTGTGGTCAGTTGTCTTCTAGGTATGGGCATATAATGATTTGACAGTTATACAAAAATGAGTTTTTTTTTTTAAAAAAAAGTATATCTGATTGCATTTATGTTACAACATGTTTATTAAGATAATTGTGGTTTGGTTATATGTGTCGACATATGGTGAGATTTGTAAATT